>JAGVVM010001112.1:0-16797 GCA_019149425.1 Psidium friedrichsthalianum | reverse complement strand
GTCGTCTCGAGTTGATCAGACACTAGTGAGGCTTACTAGAGCGTATTAATGAAATATATCCATTCAATTCATAAATTCCGAAAATGGGTCGAAAATCCAGAATGTCACAATTCTTCCCTCCTTAAAAAGTTTCGTCCTCGAAACTTGCCTTTTACTTCTTTTCCCATCAATGTAACCATCTCACGTTTGCTACCTTCTTCGGCTATATGGCCCAATTAATCTTCCGCTGCGCACTTTGATCCTTGTCTTCCTTTTTCACTGCATTCCGCAATCTCAACTATTCAAAAGAACTCTCATCGACCTGAATTACTTGTAGGTCCATTTATCAATGTCGACCTATAGTTTCTTAACATTTTCTTATGGACAAGCCCCATCCATTCTCACTCTTGCCTATCCATACGGCCTACTTCAGAACCATTGAGTCCGTCTCATCTTCTCTAAACAGAGCATCCCTTATATCTAAGACGTGATACATCTCAGCCCCTTTTTCACGATGCTACTTCCAGATGCCATGCCTGGGACTTGTTGGTTACGGTCTTTCAATTCAAGCACATTTCACCCCCACCACGACATTATCGGATCACCAGCCAACTAGCTCGTGTGGGTCTCATCATGAATCGCCCTGATCGTACAATAGTGGTCCTCTCCGATTATTACGAAGGTACAAATCACAATCACTTGACTTTCACCAACACTTCCAAGGCACTTCGACATTTCTCACTAGAGGCATCTCACTAAAACATCCTGAAAGAGCATTGGGGCTTTTATCATTTTTTTGCCTTTCTCAAACGGCTATTTTCGCTTCATGGTACTCTCCAGGCTTATCCCTTTCTATATTACATGCGTATCAATTCCGTCACATATACCGTTCACCATCCGCCTATCGATTTCATGATTAAGGGTACGCAAAGCTCTCATTTAAGATCCCAAGGTTTGCGCCGCTTATCCAGCTTACATTCTTGGCGACTTTGAACAGCCCTTGATCTTTCTCACATCACTTGATTGCACCAGACAACTGTTAGACTAACTTTGAGTCCACTATAATTCTTTTACCAATCTCATCCTAGCACAAGAAAATTCCTTTTCTCTCTCTGCCATCCAGTGATTCCATTACTAACATCCTGATCTTTTGCTGGCACTTACCATCATGCGTACTCTACTGGGTGAAGCCACTCTTCCTATCCTCTTTAAGGTTTATCGAGCTAGCTTCCATATATCTTCATTTGATTCCTTCTACATCCCTTCTCATTTTCCACTCTGTTACTCTGGTATCTACTCCTTTGGAGTCTTCACATCCTACAAAAGTAATTTTTAACACGGGTCATCGACAGTTTGAAGCTCATGGATCCGTTTGGTCACAACTTTCGTTTACACCCTCTTAACAACACCAAGGAGGCTCCTAACTCAATCCCCATGATCGTCGATCTATATGGTGTCACTCAGGCGCGGAGCATCTATCTCATTTCTGAGATAATCCACCTCTTATCACCAAGGACTTACCAAGCTCATCTTGCCAACTTGTGACATCAATTTTCCATGTCAAGGCTCCTAGTCTTTGGTATCACTCCTTGAATTAGCTCTTGTCAATCTCATACCGCAACCTGACTACTAGAATTAAAAACGACCTCATACATGCGCCTCTCTCTTGTCTTCGCCTCGATGCCACAGACTGTCGTAATGCATGAATATCCTTAATTTTTTTCCCATTTGCCTCGTATACCACTTATTTTCTAAATCCTTAGTTTGTATCTTCACTTAACCTCCAAGCACTGTAAACGACCAATTTATAAAAATCAATTACTTGGAACCAATGTGGAGTACTCTATTTGGTCATTACTCGCATCGAGATCTCAATCACCTCACCCGATCGAGGTCTACATTTAGAGTCGGCATCCTTATCTCCAAACTCAAGTTTAGTCCACCCTTAGCATTCTACCATCATCGTGTGCCTACTCATCAGTCATGTACTTCATGGGCCCTCGTAATATCAATGTCTAAATGCCATAGGCGATGATCATCTCCAGAATCGATTACTTAAATCCCAACTAACGCAACGCTTTTCCTGTCGCCCCTCATTACGAACCAAACTCATGCAATCCAATTGGCTCATGGTCCAGGTTTACCATTTGCCTCATTGTGAATCTTATCCAATCATCTAGAGCTTTTAGTAAGGATCCCAGCTAAACCATCAAGGTCTGACACAATTCAAGCCTATAGTCTTCCAACATCGAGCCTTTGCAATTCCATGTCTCCGATCTATTTCCCAAGGCTAACCATTAGAACCTCCCAATTTAAGCCTATCAGGATATCATCGTCACCATTTTTCACAAGTCGCTCGTCCTCACACCATTCTTGGGCAACTTAGATTTCCTCATCTCCACCAATGATTAGTACGGCTCGTAGATCACTTACTTATATCCAACCTATACACTTTACATCCTGATCATCCTATAAACTCGAACGTCCTCACAATCAACATGTTCTGAGCGGGTCATCCCCTAAGCTCTCACGTTTTGAATTCAAACGCTCATCTTCCAAACTTATTATCCAACCAACCCGTCAATCGCTATGCTACCTCCTTCAATTTGGGTATCAATAGCCCTTAATCATGATCGTGTACTTCCACTAGTCCTTCATTTATGCATTATGCCATTAGACCTTGAGCATGCCCATAAATTCGAATTTGCACCTGAGCCTTCCAAATTTCCCTTTAACTTACTAGCGAATCTCAATCGTACCTTCACTCCGGCCACCCATGAGATTCGGCAGCTAAAACCATTAAAGTGCCACAATTCCTCATTCATAAGTATCCCAAACGGCTATCCCTTAAGCTCTTATGATTTAAGCCTAAACCTCTCTTTTTCAAGCTTATTCTCCAACATATATCTGAGCCTCAACCTATGTAGTCCATAAATGCCTATCATCTCATTATTACATCGTTTTCCACTAGACGAGTCTATCAATAGACTCTCTGGCATCACAAGTACCAATGCGGCCTACCTCAAAGTCGTCCAGAGGCTGTGATTCACCAGCCAACCATTCAACACTAGGCCTCTTTCTCCAACCGACTATAACCATTAACGAGATCTAAATACTTTATCGCAGGGATTACACCATCCTCCGACCATACATAAATCCCAAGAACTAATTCCTGCAATTATCCTCCTTGTTACGGCAATGTCTGTCTTGTTATTCACCTCTACGAACAACCTTACATCTTGAAGGTCTTACTGGCCATGCTTAAGCACATTCTCGTCCCATTCCAATAAGAGTATCTTTATTTTCCTTGACACACCCTCTTAAATTCCTCACATTTCGCTTTCATACTGACCACAAACGTTCACTCTTGATGAAGCTTGAGGAAATTTTCCACCTTCTTCCTCTAGAGCACCCTCGTCATCTCAGCACCTTAGCAAAGCAATTGCCCTCTTTCTCGCCATTTTATCTAGAGGGTAACTACTTCAAGTCTACTACTTCCATTACACTCAGATAACTTTCATCTTCAAAATTGTTCCACTCACTAACGCATTTAACAGGCTCTATTTCACATTTCTGTTGATCCTATCCTTCTCATTGGCCCCGTTCACGGTGACCGCTACAGCTTTTGCAGCTTGGGCAACAGTAGCAGCTCTTTCTTCAGTCTGTCTGCCCATCGGATTTCCTTATTTCTTTCCACATTTTCAAGACCTCATCCATCCTTGGTTCTTCGACTGCGGAAACTTACTTCTGGTCCTCCACTCCCGTCAAACTCAAATAGTTGCAGCTTCAAGAATTGCTCTACCACATGATGTATCTGATAATCTCCATTTCAATTACCCTTACCCCATTTGCTCCATTTACAGCAGCTAGAGCGGCATCAGCTGCTGGGGCTACAATGGCAATTCTTATTGCCGCCTGCCTACCCATCAATTTATTGATTTCAATCAGGATCCTCATCATCTTTTCGATCCTAGGGTCTCCTTCGGGTGCTGAAGCTCACAAACTCTACGCGGCTGCGCTAGGTCTTTTACCCTATTGCTCATCCTTCCTAATCTCACTCACTCCTAGACCCGATATAATTCCTTTCAGGAATTAGTAATCTAAACTACCATCCAAGCTTTCGCCTGCTATCGCCTCCACTGACATGAATATGCATGTAAAGTGCGCTGCAGCTTTTAATGCAATTGGACTCGGAAGACACCTAAACTCAACCCTGTCGATGCTTAACCCAGGCCACTCTGTTCGCCACCTCAACTAGAAGCCTGCCGGGAGCCGCTCCTTGATCGGGTCTCTGCCCCGGCGACTACTCTCCGCCCTCATCATTTCTTGGTGTGAACAGCTGTCCTAAATTATTCACCTCCAAAGAGAGCCCCACTCCACGTGTCCCATACCACGCTTCATCACGGTTTGTAGGCGTCCCGTCAAACCTGTCCCATACCAGGCTGACGGTACTCAGCCCAATAAAATGTGAGGGTTCATGCATGCACTTTTCAAATCCAAAGCCTTCATTTCAAATCAATTTCGTTTTAAACCGTTTTGCTTTTAATGCAGAAATCGTGCAATGCATGATGGTCAAGCAGGGCGCGACAGCCGACTAGGCATACAATCACAAACAGTAATAACTAGCAACTAGTCAAACAGCAATCAGCACTCAAGCACCCAACTCACGGGGTTCAGCTTTAGAACCTTACCTCAGGTCCTGACGCATCTGCAAGTTAGTTTAAGACATCATAGTCTATAACTACTCTAGAATAATCGTCTAACTCGGCAACCACATGCGCCAATCAATTCATGCGTTCTACCCTTCCTAATCCTTAGGTCTAGGGTTTGTCTATCTAACTACCCCAAATTCATCAGCCTTATCACTCCAAATCCTCGAACAGTCTCGTATCGAGCTGACCTTGCTCTGATACTACTCAAGCGGGGATGTCACGTCCCGAGCCCCTCACGAGCCCGCGACATCCCGCTTGTCATACATTTAGATTTCTCTCGCGCTCGCCTGATCAACTGTACGCGACGGCCCAGGGAATCCATTCTTCATCGCGACCAGGCGGCGCGTCCATTAAACCTGAAACCTGCGAACCTGCGGAAGCGTGCCTCCTATCCATGCATGCATACATTCGATAATGGGGTAGTACTTAAAAGGAAGGATAACATACAAACATCACTATATACATATCAAAGGTGTTCGGTACAGACCCCCAAAAGAAAATACATCCCACGGCTCTAACACCTACGCTCAGACCATTTTCCAAAAGCTGGACCTAACACCCACTATAGTCAGTCCTTTGGGTCCTCCTCGGGATCCTCCTCCTGGTCGGTGTCTGTCACGCCCCGAACCCCTACGGGCCCGCGACATCCTTGAAATCTCATACGACGAATCCAGCGAGCGCCTGGCCTACGAATAGCGACGGCCCAGGATGCACGTCGCGGCCGGACGACGCTATGGTCTAACGCCAATTCTGAAACCTGCGGAAGCATGCCTTCTATACGTACATACATACGAAAGAAAACGGATAGTGCACAAAAGGAGGAATACGCAATAACAAGCATCATATCATAAAATTAAACGAGCGTTAGGTACAGACCCCAAAATGAAACACACACTATGGTCAAAAGACCCTACGCTCTGACGACCTAAACTCGACGTCGGATGACATCACTCCAGGGGCTCCTCCTCAGGGTCGTAATCTGCCCAAGGGTCGTCCTCCTCCTCTGGATCTGACTCCATGTCCTCGCCCTCGTCGTGGCCATCGACCTCCATGCGGCCTGAGGATGGCAGCTCCACCAATGGGTCTGGATCTACCACCTCTTCTCCATAAGTAGCAAAATGGAGAAGACCAGGGTCCTCCTCCATAGGCACGGGGGCATCGCGGTGAGGTCCCTCAAAATCGAACATACCCTCTCTCATCCAGGCCTCGAACCTATGGGGTACAAAATGCGGGTCACCCTGATCTACCCAGATGGTAGTCAGACGTCGCTCCTAGAGAACAGCGTCCTCATCCACATGCTAGGTGATCTCGGTCTCAATCTGCACGGGCAGTCCAAAACGTACAGGGGGCTCGGCCATCACTGGCGACCTGGATCTGAAAAGAAGGCAACCACAGCCAGTGAGTCGGAGACTCAGCAAGCTCACCACTAAACCTAGCGTAGGATAGGGTATGCGAATAGGGTCGGTCCTATCCGGTGGACTAAGGTTTCTAGTCACCTAATTCGGATGCACTCTCAACTCAAAGAAAGTACCACACCCCAAAGCAGGAATAACCAGGCGGTGCAGGTATAAGTATGCATCATGCATATAAAATATGAACGGGAATCAACAGTCAATGGCAGCACACACAAATGTAAATCGAATGCATGAACCAGTCTGCCTCAAACGATCCCCTTGGATTCTGTCCACTTATCGCTCCGTTTCCCATCAGCGCCCATCCAACAGTGCCACTTGGCAATATCTCAACTGCGTTCATTACGCCTTACGTTGATAACCCATTATCTCTCCAATTCCCCGCGTAAAGACGCCTCAGGGGCCCATCCAATATGTCACACTCCATGTGACTCATGCCATGCTCACAGTACAGAATGTGCAGACAATTTCACAATGCATCGTTCACAGAGCAGGCAATTTCATAGGTCTCATAAACCACAAGGCAAAGCAGCATAACAATCTGACAATCAGTCAACAACCCATATTCATCGGGTTATGTCACAAGTAGACCGAGTACCCTGCCCAAAGTTTCACGGTCTACTGGGTTCAATTCGGGACCCTCACATGATTATGGCCCTATTGTTCTCACTCGTAGAACTGGCCCATCAGATATGCTAAGCCATCAAGGTATAAGGCCCATTAAAGTAGGTCGGCCCATTAAGATAAGTTAAGCCCAATAAACCAGGTTGGGCCTATCTAATTAAGTTGGGACCCATTAAGATTCAAGGCCCATTAACCATACATAAGCCCATAACTTGATGGTAGGTAGTTAATTAATTCAAGGCCCATTATCATTAAAATTTTCGTGGAGGGCCTAAGCCCATAATTGGAGGTAAGCTTAAAAGGCCCATTTTGACCCATTTGGGCCCAAATCAAGTCCCTAAGCCCATGTACGCTATTGGGCCCTTAAAATTTGTTTTCAATACTTTCATTGAGGCCCAATCTCAATTAATTTTCGTCCACAAGAGGCCCACCATCAACATTTTAGCCCATAAGTTCTATTTTTGTACAATTAGGCCCAAATTAGTCCTTTAAGCCCATTCACTAGCCTTGGCCCATTCATTACGCGCCTAAACATTCCTTGGCAGCCCACCAATAACATTTCGAGGCCCAATTTCAAGACTACTAGCCCACACGTTCGGCCCATTTGCATACACACAATTTGTCTAAAGTCCATCAAGCTCAATTGCCCCTAATACCCCTTAATTACCATTACCAATCACTAATACTTTAAACCATACACACATACAACTAGCCTAAGCCACGTTTAGGGGGTGAAGCTTACCTAGATGAGCTGCTGGTGGCGGCTGGTCGGCGAAGGGGAGCGGACGGCCGGCGGTGAGTGAGCTAGCCGAGAGAGAGAGTGAGAGATGAGAGGTTAGTTCGGGCTTGGTGGGTGCCTCTAAGGCTATGAGATCAACAAGGGAGTGGGCGTGAGGGGCTTACCTAGATGTCGGGGAGGGCCGGACGGTGGCTGGTTGGAGCCGGCAAAGGCAGACGACGGTGGCGATGCGGGCGACCGGGCGACGGAACGAAGAAGAAGGAGAAGAAGACGAAGAAGAGAGGGAGATGATGGAGGGACTTCGGCCGAAAATGAAGGGTGAGGAGAGAGAAAAGGATTATAATGGTTTAGGAAAATCAAGGGAAATTCATGATAGTGGGAGTAGGTATTGGGGTATAAGACATGTGATGTGATCTTGATAGATTGATGGACAACCTTGGGAATTGTGCCATGACTTGATTGATGTGATTGAATGATTGATGTGACATCTGATTTGACTTGCCTCGATTTGCGTGCCAAATGCACCGATCGGGTCCCGAGCGCGAACGAATTTCGGACTGGATTTGGTGTCGGCCTATCGAATCCACTCTCAAAAATCCTAATTTATCTAATTCTAAGGACTGAGCATTTACCGGGGGCATTTCGATAATTTTCCATTCACGTCTTGCTTCTCGACGTACACCGGCTGACGGCCCTTCGGGCGACGTTTCTGAAACTGAATCCATTCCTTCGTTGTGTTTATCTTACTGATTCGATTGTCCAATGTCGGATTTCATTTTGTGGTCAATTTCATTAAATACGGACTCTGTCTCAGTCTCAGACCAACGGGCGGCTGGTTGGGAAATTCTTCCCCGATAGCCTTTCCCCTTCAGTTGGTCATCTCAGGGTAGCTAATCCTGAGTGAGCGTCGACCAGAGTGTAATGATGAAGTGTTTCCATTCATTTAGAATTTCCGATAAATGGGTCGAATTTTCAGACTGTCACAACTCTTCCCTTCTTATAAAAATTTCGTCCTCGAAATTTACAGTCTACAAGTTCTTACTCCAGAATTAAAGGTACACTGGACTATTCAAACAAATGCGGGTACTTCCTCTTCATCTCGTCTTCACTTTCCCAAGTAGCTCCTTCAGTCCCATGGTGTTCCCAGATGACTTTGACCAGGGGTATTGTCTTGTTCCTCAGTACTTGCTCCTTACGATCTTCAATCCTGACTGGCCTCTCCACGTACGAGACGCGGTCATCCATCTCAATGACTTCATGATCGAGTATATGGCCAGGATCTGGCTTGTACTTCCGGAGCATTGACACGTGGAACACGTTGTGAATCTGCGATAAGTTCGGCGGCAGTGCCAGACGATAAGCCAGTGTCCCGATCTTCTCCAAAATCTCGAATGGCCCAATGAATCTAGGACTCAGCTTTTGTCATGCCCCGAACCCCAAATCGAGCTCGCGACATTCCGTTCATACATTTAGATTCTACTCGCGCTCGCCTGGTCCACGATACGCGACGGCCCAGGATGCCCATCGCGGCCAGACGACGCTAGAGCCAAAACAACAACCTGCGGAAGCGTGCCTCCTATCCATACATGCATACATACGATAATGGGGTAGTACACAAAAAGGGAATACACAAATCATCAACATATACATATCAACAAGGTGTTCGGTACAGACCCCCAAAAGAAAGTACAAGACCACTCGCGACACTACGCTCACACTATCTCCCGAAAACTAGACCAGCGTCAGCAGGACTCAGTCTTCTAGCTGCTCCTCTGGATCCTCCTCCTGGTCGGTGTCCATGGCATCGCCCTCTTCGTGGCGTCTATCTCCGAGCGCCCTGGGGACGGCAGCTCCAACATCGGGTCGGGGTCGACCACCTCACCTCCATATACAGCAGGTCGTAGAATCGTGGGGCCGTCCTCCATGGGTATCAGGGCATCTCTCAAGGGTCCCTCCAAACCTAACTCGTCCTCTCTATACCAGGCCTCGAAACCATAGGGAACCGACTGGGGACCTCCCTGATCCACCCATACAGTAGTCAGTCGTCTGAGCCACATCGTAGCATTTTCATCGTAATGGTGGGTAACTCGGGCTCCATCTGCACTGGGTAGACCAAAGAGCATAGGGGGTGTGGCCATCACCGGCGTCGGGATCTGAAATATGGCAACCACCGCCAGTGAGTCAAGGACTCAGCAAGCTCACCACTAATCCTAGCGTAGGATAGAGTATACTAGTGGGATCGGTTCTATACAGTATCTAGGGTTTCACGTCATCTAACTCGAGTACCCTTACTTGTTGTAGATACCCAACCCCAGCCGTGAACAGTCAAACTACGTATGGTAATGCAAGTCATAAAACGCAGACGGGCAGTCAACAACAATGACAACAATTCAATATGCAAAACAGATGCATGCTTCAGCCTGCCTCAACTGATCCCAGTGGATCCTGCCCGCTTATCTCTCCAATTCCCATCAAGGCCCATTCTCATGCCCATCGGGCTCGTGCCTCAACCGCGTGTGGTACGCCTCAGGTTGGCACGCTTATCCTCCATTTCCCCGCGTAAAACGCAATCAAGGCACATTCTCCTGCCATCGGCTCGTGCCTCAACCCGCGTGTGGTACGCCTCAGGTTGGCACGCTTATCCCTCCATTTCCCGCGTAAAACGCATCAGGGCACATTCTCATGCCCATCGGCTCGTGCCTCAACCCGCGTGTGGTACGCCTCAGGTTGGCACGCTTATCCCTCCACTCCCCGCGTAAAGACGCCTCAGGGCTATCCTACATGTCACACCTCCAGGTGAATCATGCCATGCTCACGGTACATGATGCTCAGACAAATTCAACATGCATCGATCACGGAGCATGCAATCCAGTGGTTTCATATGTAACGAGGCATGACAATTTAACAGTTGTTCTATCAAACCCATATTCATCGGGGTATGCCCCGTGAAGCCTAGTATTATACACGAACTTCCTCAACCACTGGATTCAATTGGGTAGCCCACGTAATTATATTAGACATTTACTTTTTGAAACAGACTCCCAATTAGTCTCAATCGTGCTTTACTTCACCCTTAGAATTCATCTGTTTCAGGACTCAGTCCCATCGGGCTTGATGGCTCGCCCAACTTGTCTGTACTATTCAACCCTGGCCCAACATCGGCCACAATTAAAGTTTGAGAATACTTTTGGGTTCTATTTGATCTTAATAAATTTGATTAAGCCCAATAACTAAGGCCCAATGGTTCTTTTTAAGTTTCAGCCCATTAGTTAAGTTAGGCCCAATTAGATAGTTAGGCCCATTTGGATCTAAGGCCTATTTACTATTCACAAGCCCATAACTTATTATAAGTAATTAATTATTTTAAGGACCATTATTTATTAATTTCGGGTAGGCCCAAGCCATATTTTAAAGTAAGCTTATTAGGCCCATTTTAGCTTATTGGGCCCAATTGCCAACCCTAAGCCCATTTACACTATGGGCCCTAAATTTTTATGTTCAAGACCATAATTAAGGCCAATTTAGTTGAATTTCGTCCATATAAGGCCCACTATCAAGATTAAGCCCACAAGTTACATAATGGCCCAATTAGCTTAAAAATTAACCCCTAAGCCCATGTACACTATTGGGCCCTAAATTTTTATGTTCAAGACCATAATTAAGGCCCAATTTAGTTGAATTTTCGTCCATATAAGGCCCACTATCAAGACTTAAGCCCACAAGTTACATAATGGCCCAATTAGCTTAAAAATTAACCGCTAAGCCAATTGCAATGCAAGGCCCATCATTTCTCACGCTCATACCATCCATTTGCAGCCCATATCAATTGTTTCATGGCCCATTTCAAATACCCTAAGCCCAAGTTTAACCCACCTTGCAATTAACCCAACTAATCCTTACTAGATTAACTTAAACACACACTTATTAACTAATCTACTTAGGCCACTATACCAATCAGCAACTAAGCATGGTATGCTCCATTCCTAAGCAAGAATTAGAGGCTAGCTTACCAACACGAAGTGCGTACGGCGACGACGAAGGCGGAATGAGCGACGGCCCGAAGTTGTACTCGCGACGGCCGAGAATACCCATGGTGGAGCGGGCTGAACCGGCGAAGATAGGACAAATGGGCCTATAAATGATGAACAAGAAGTCAAACAAGGTCGAGGAACCAACGACGAATGGCCACGAGGCCGAAAACCTCACCGGAGTGATTCCGGGGGCCGACGGCGTACGAAGAAGACGGGGGCTGATCGGGGGAGTAAATGGGGTCTTGGGATCTCAAAATAAGAATACGAGGGTTAGAGAAGCTTACCACGTCAAGATGAGGCCGAGGGGTCGTCAAACGGTGGCCGAACGGCGGCGGCACGGACGGAGCAAGGGAGAAACCGAGAGGAAAAGAAGAAAATGAAGGAGAAGAAGAATGGAGGAGATGGTGTGGTCGGCCAAATGAAGAAGAAGAGGGAGGAGAGAGAGTGAGGGAGATTATAATGTGTAGAATAAAAGAAAATCAAGGGAAAATCAATAATAATGAGGGTAGGTGTACTTAATGGGACTTGATGGACATGATGGGATTGTCTTGGAAATTGTGCCATTTGACTTGATTGATTGGATTGATGTGATTGATGGGACATTGATTGATTTGACACTTGATTTGACTTGCCTCGATTTGCGTGCCAAATGCACCGATCGGGTCCCGAGCGCGAACGAACTTCTGACTGGAATTGGTTTCGTTCTATCGTATTCGCTCTCAAAAATCCTATTTGATCTAATTCTAAGGACTGAGCATTTACCGGGAGCATTTCGGTAATTTTCCATTCACGTCTTGCTTCTCGACGTGCACCTGCTGTCTGCCCTGCGGGCGATGTTTCTGAAACTGCATCCATTTCTCCATTGTGACCATCTTAGAAATTCGATCGTCCAAGACCGGAATTCATCTCGTGGCCAAATTCATTAAATTACGACTCTATCGAATTCTCAGACCAACGGGCGGCTGTTTAGGAGAATTTCCTAGGTAGCCATTCCCCTTCGGTTGGTCGTCTCGAGTTGATCAGACTAGAGTGAGGCTTAACTAGAGCATATTAATGAAGTATATCCATTCAATTTATAAATTCCGAAAATGAGTCGAAAATCCAGAATGTCACAGGTTACCCACTATGTGGACGAGGATGCTACGCTTTGGATTAGCATGTGACTACTATATGGGTGGATCAGGGTAGTCCCCTTTTTGTCCCCCATAGGTATGAGGCATGGATGAAAGAGAGGGAGAGTTTGGCTTCGAGAGACTCATGTGAGCCTTCAACGTCCCTGTACCCTAGGAGGACGATCCTACTCTGCTCCGTCCCGCCACCTTTGGAGGTGATGTCACGACCTGGAGCCAAGCCAGCAGTTGCCGTCCCCAGGTCACATGGAGATCGATGGCCACGAGGAGGGAGAGGCTATGGATACTGAGCCCTCCTCTCCTGAACCCGAGGAGGAGCATGACCCCTGGGCGGATTACGACCACGAGGAGGAGCCGCAGGAGTGACTCTGCCAGGAGCCCAGGTCTAGGTTGTGTGTGTCAGGCCGATCATAGGACTTTTGGATCACAGCGTGTATCTTCTTTTGGGGTCTGTACCTAACGCTGGTGTTGTTTATATATTGATGTTTATTGTGTCTATCTCTTTTATTTCTTACCCCATTACCGAATGCATGAATGTATAGGATTGGGAGATTAGCTTCCGCAGGTTTACGTTTAACCGAGGCGTCGTCTGGTCGCGATGGGTTTCCTGGGCCGTCGCATGTCGTGGACCAGGCGAGCGCGTGAGCGATACGAGGAGAGTGACGGGATGTCGCCAGCCCGTAGGCTTCGGGCGTGACATCGTGTCCCAACGAGCGTGTGGTACGCTTCAGGTTGACACGCTTATCTCTCCAACTTCCCCGCGTAAACACATCTCAGAGCCGGCCTCCCCTTGTCGTTCCATGCGACAGTGTACTCTATGCTCATCATCAGTTGGTACCAAGGGCATATCATACATCACAGTACACAAGCCACATGATCTCGGACAGACATTCAGTGAGCATAACTTGGCATAGCATGCCAACTTAACGATGAGTCATAACACTTCATATATCCCGTGTACCCCGGAGTCATATACATACGCGTCTCGTGCGAATTTCATCAAGGAGGTCTCAGACCCGTACCCTGTCCCATTCAATAGATAATTAATGTACTTAGGCCCAGGTCTTGACTCGCAGTCCAACTTCACATCCAAGGCCCATAAGGCTTGTTCCAAATTCATTCTATATGGCTCATTATATTAAGTTCCCTAAGGTAGCCCCATCTTTCCCAGGAATTATTCAATTTAGGTCTTAATCCCAATTAGGGCCCGTTGGTCCAATTCAGACCCAACCTCCACCTTTAGTCTATGGTTCTCACTTGCCCATTAAATGTTCTTTAGATTGAGTTTAAGTTATCCTAAATGGACCGCAAGGCCAACGTTCAAGCCCAAGGTCTACACGGCCCAATTCAAGTTTATTAGTCCAAATCAAGCCCAACTGAAATCTTGGCCCATCACCACTCCTCAAGCCCATAATTGATTATTAGTAACATGTCTTAAGATGGCCCATTAGACCTTACAATTCACGTCCAAGGCCTATGGCCCAACGAACTACCTAAGCCCATAAAGCCCAACCTTGTCTAATTTGCTCCAAAAGAGTCCTTAGGCCCAACTAACACCTTTAGGCCCTCATTCTCACGTCCAAGCCCATTCATACAGCCCATAATTGATTCGCCCAAGCCCAATCTAAAGTCCCTAGGCCCACGATCAACCCACCTTACTAAAATACTCAAATCCGATCTAATTTGTTCTAGCTATTTTCACTTGTTTTCTCTTTGATCCCCGTAAGCCACATCACAAACCAGCAAACCAACCATGTATACGATATTCCTATGCCACGATTAGGAGTTTAGCTTACCTAAATGGGCTGGGATCAACGACGAAGACGGGGGCGTGGACGAACGGCTGGACGGTGCTCACGGCCACGGGGATGTAAACGTAGGCGTGAGGCTGGTCCAACAAGCTCAAGGGGCTATCCAAGCCTAAAAGGAGAGGTTCGAAGCATTAGAGGGAGCGTGGGACCAAGGGGAACCAGCCATGGTGGCCGGAGCTCCAACAACGAGACGAAGATGGACGGAGAAGGGGAAAAAGAATGATCGGTTGGGCTTCAAAATGAGTCTCAAGGGCCATGGTAATGAAGAGAGATGAGGTTAGGGGACTTACCAAGGTAAGGGAATGTTGTGGGGAGGCCAACGGTGGCGTTGATCGGCGAAACGGCGGCGGCTTGGGGCGGGGAACTAAACCAGCCGAGAGAGAGAGAGAGAGAGAGAGAGAGAGAGATGAGTTAGGTCGGGGTCCCTCGGGGCTCTATGGCCACGAAAATGGGAAGACGAGGAACCATGGAGGCTTACTTACACAAGGACGGGGCTGATGGAGGTGGTGGACGACGGCGGGAGGCGACGGAGCGGCGACGTTCGGGTGGTGGCCGGCGGCGAACGAGAGAGAGAGGGATGGAGATCGCGAGAGGAAGGGAGGGAGATGAGGGAGGTGGCCGGCCGAAATTTGTGAGGGAAGAGAGAGAGAGTTAGAGAGATTATAATGGATAAAATTCAAAATGGGAAAGTGGGGTTAGGTGATGGGGTTTATAATCTCTTTTCTCTCTCTCCCCCTCACATTTTCGGCCGGCTACTCCATCATCTTCCCTCTCTCCCTCTTGCGTGATCTCCATCTCTCTCTCGGTGCTCCCTCGCTCGGCCGCCGTCTCCAACGCCGTCACCGTCGCCCCTTCGTCGTCGTCGCCGCCACCACCTCACGCGGCCATCCTCATTCTTGATAAGCCTTCTAAGCTCCTTCCCATCACTTCCCATGGCTTGAAGACACCCCATGAAACCCCGGCCAGCCCCTCCATCTCACCTTCTTTCTCGGGTTGTTCTAGCCGTCGCCCGTCCACCGCCCGCGTCGCCGTCGTCTAGCCACCACCAGCCATCCCATGTCCTCACTACACCTTGGTAAGTCTTCTAGCCTCCCTTCCATGAATTTCGTGCCCCTAAAGGCCCATTTGGAAGGCCGACCGAACCTCATCCTCCTCACCCCACCGTCCGTCGTCGTCGTGTCGTTGGAGCCCCGGCCACCACGGCTGGTCCCACTTGATTCCACACCCTCTCCAATGCATGAAACCTTCATTTTTGGCTTGAAGCAGCCCGTGGAGACCGCCGGACCAGCCTTGGACCGCCACTTCCTCCTCGTTGGCAGTGAGCTCCAATTGGCCGCTCGGTGTCCTCATCGTCCTTGTCGTTGTTCCTGCCACTTTCGGGTAAGCCAAACCACTAATTCCGGTCTAGGAATATAGTATGTTTCTTTGGTTTGGTTGTTAGTTCTAGTAGTGTATGCGGATCGGTTAGAATTCACATAGACCGCTTAGAATGGTTAGGCCGTTAGAGTAGGACGGGGAAGAATGGGCCGTCTCGTGGGCTTGGAATCCGTGGATGGTGCGAGTTAGGGTGAATAACGGGCTGTGTGAGTAGGCTTGGGAGTGGGAATGAGAGGCCTAAAGTGATAGATGGGCTTGGGAATCAATTGGGGCTAAAATAAGCAATGATCACCAATGGGGTTTTAAGAAACGAATATGCAAGCTCAATTGGACGATGCAAAGGATATGAGTGTATCGGATAGAGAAACGAATACTTTTCGTCATCCTAAGGTACTTGAATTAGCGCACGAGGTTGAAAGCTAAGACACACTCGAAAATTGATGTTAGTCCAAGCAATAAAATTTCTAACCATTTACCTTGTGCTACTTACTAGGACTACCTTCATTCGGCCCCAATGTGGGGTGGTTCTTGACAGAATTACGAAATGAAACCGCTGCTCAAATGGATTGTCAAAGGTTACCTGTAGTGTTTAAGATATAAAAATGGACGCCTCCTTCCCTTCAACATCGTACCTTTTGCGAGAAAACCATTGCTTAGGGAAATGCGAACCTATTTAGCACACAATTCACTGTGGATATGGACGTGTATAGAAATGGGGTCGCCTTTCATCATCCTGTCATGCCCAATTCTACACATTCGATGCATCATGTGTAGATTATGCTCCAAGTCAGAATCGGCAAATTAAACATACAGAAGAGTCATGCATGAATCATGGCATGTGTAAACGCAATGCAGATGTGGCAAGCATCTCGTGTGTTTACAGAATGTGCAAGCATGGAAGAGAATTCGAATTGCCCTGGACGTGCGGACCGAACAAATTGGCGATCTACTCCCTATGTCGAGGGAGTAGCTTGTCTTTGAC
>JAGVVM010001111.1:0-21711 GCA_019149425.1 Psidium friedrichsthalianum | reverse complement strand
AAACTACGTCCACTTTCCTTTGTTAGTGTACATGAAAAATGAGGAAGATCGTGCAGAGTAACCACCGTACGAACACTTATCCAAACTTATACTTTTCAACAGATTTTACCCTCTTAATCTATGTCTATCTGATAAATTGTCTGAAATTCTAGGCTATTGCGTAGATAATCCATTGGTGAACCACGTTCCACATACATTGTTAATGTACAAGAAATATGAAGAAGATCGTGCCAGAGTATCCACCGTACGAACACTTATTTAAATTCATACTTTTATTCAATTTTACTCTCTTAATCTTATATCTATCTGATAAATTGTCTGAAACTTCAAGGCTTTTGTGTAGATAATCCATTGGTGAACTACGTTCCACTTTCCTTTGTTAATGTACATGAAAAATGAAGAAGATGGTGCAGAGGATCTGTCACGCCCCACCCCCTCCTCGGGCGACCTCACGACAGATCCTCCGATACCCACGGTCATCGTTGAACGGCCAACCAAAATGCGAACGCCCAGGAAACGTCGCGGCCGAACAACGGTACAGCAGACGCTAACGAAAGCGCAATACAACCCTGACAAGCGTACATGCAATGGATAGAATGCTGACAGTAGCCAATTCAAAGGAACTTAGACAAATACTTGATTATATAAAAGGAACACCCTGTACATATATATATACTAATACAACAGAGAGTTATATATATACATACAAACAGTCACCTGAACTGGCTACCAAAAAGGGACTCTCAAAAGCCAGCACACTCAAAAATGGTGCTCAACCACAGACTCCCAAAAACTATGGCAGACCAACTAAAGCTAGTCGGTCTCTGCTCCACTGTCCTCTGAGGATGGCAGCTCCTCGGGATCAGACTCCACCGGCTCCACATACTCGGGCTCATCTGCCAGCTCTGCTATATCATGGGGGTCATACTCATGGCCGTCGATCTCCATCGGCCAGTCCTCCTCAGGCTCCTCCTCGTCCATAGGCTCGGGGTTGATGACCTCACCACCAAAGGTCACAGGCTCGACAGCTCCAAACTCGTCCTCACTCTGGACGTCTATATCCATACCGATGATCGGTCCTCGGTATATCAGAGCTCGCCTCTCGTACCACGCCTCGAACTTCAGAGGTACTAGATAACCTGTACCCTCATCTACCCAGACGGTGGACTCCCTACGCTTATATACAGTATTATTCGTACTACGGTAGATAGACTCCCACTTTTCTATCTCATGTGGCTCACCAAAAAGTACACCTAGGTTCTCCATCCTATGGGTGCGGATCTGAAATGGCGATCAGCCTCAAGTGAGTCTATATGACTCAGTGAGCAAACATAACAACGGACACACAATATTCACATGCATATAAATCAAGTCAATGATACAAGATTATATGCAGTATAAGATGCTCACTCTCAGCAGTGCAATCACATCGGTATGCATGAATCGAACTCACGTTCATTTATATTTCACACAATAGGTTCTTTAGGGGATCTCTTGAATCATCCCAGAACTTCGAAGTCTTAGGCTTCAAGCCGTGCCCGTGCATGCATACTGCACATCAGGCCATGCCACTGTCCACGCAGAAGCGTCACAGACAGGCATGCTTATCGCTCCAGCTACCCAGTGCCTTGCACATTCGGGCGCCCTCGGCAAGCAAAGAGGCTGCAAGCCGGAACTACGACACCACCCGTTCTCGATACCAATCTCAGCATTGGTCGAGCCGTTCTCCATTTTCAGTTCATCGACTCGCCCATATAATGTGTCGTGCAAAACAATTAACATGCTCAGCCATGTTATTTAAATTCACACAATCAAGCACACCACCAAATAATTATACATTCACACAATTCCACAGGCGAGTTAATCTCTCATACAACTAATAGACAGTCGCTAAATCAAACAAGCAATTAAATGCTCATTTCTCTCAATTTAGATACTCAGAGAGGTGGACACTTAAAATAGAGAAATTCCATCTATAATAATGTCTAACAGATGCACAATCTATTCCTCATCGACTAAATTTCACGATTTAGGAAGATTGGAACCGATGGGTCTTGGTTCGCTAGATCCCAGTCTCATTGAACTACTCAAATTTGTTACTCACTCAATAGAGTATTCGGTCACCCTAGACCACCAAAAATTTCCAGATTTAAGTCTCAATCAACTTAGCAATTCAACTCATGCTTTAACCGAAATAATGCAACCGGATTTACCCTAATTAGAACCGATTTTAAGGTTAAATTTTCACAGATTTTTGGGCAGCAAAACCCTCCTGTTCTAGCCCTAACATACTCACAATAAACCGGCACAATCAAGTATAATGGGTCACCGAATCACCTCAGCAAAACAGAACAGCAAATTAAACAGAACCGGTTCAAGAGAAACCTGTTTTCAACTCAACATCAACTATCCATTTCATGGAATAAACCAACCTAATCTCTACCAATCTGACCTCACATAATCAGGGATAGGTTTAGAAGAGTTTACTCACCAAAACAAGCTTGAAAGTCCACAAATTGAGGCAGCAAACTTGCTGCAAAACAGAACCCAACACAAAAAATGAAAACCGGCGAAACAGAAAAAAAACAGAGCAGACTTTGAATCAGTACTGCGATTTCTGTAGAAGGTTTTTTGAAGATCCACTTGAAGATTATCGAAGCTTGAGGTCTTACGAGTACACAGGCGAAAACGGAGCGCGATTTGGAGTCCAGACGACCCCGAACGAGCCGATTCCGTCCGAGCGCGCGTGCAGGGACGCGAGAGAAACAGCTCTCGGGAAGGGAGGATTTTTGGCCCGAAAATGAAGAGATCAATGAGAGAGAGAGAGAAAGAGAGAATGGTCAATGGCTTCTTGGACAAGCCATGGTGAAGCTTGTTGAACAAGCTTTGCAAAAAGTCAAACCACGGTCCAATCCGGGCGCGACACGTGGCAAGAGGGGGTAAGCTTGAAGAAAGTCAAATCAATGGCCAATCCGAGCGTGACACGTGGAGGAGTCATCAAGGTTGGTCCAAAAGTCAAGCAAGGGTCCAATAGAGTGATGACAAGTGGCCTCAAGATTAGATTAAATTTATTTTTACTTAACCGCGAAGAAACGAGACTCGGCGGTTCGATCGGGAGAGTGAACTTTTGAAAATTTCAAGAGTATACTCAAAACGCTCACAAAGACGAGGTGACCTCAAATCTAAAGTCTAATCTCACTAAAAACACACTGAACCCAAATTGAGAAGACTGGAGCGAACCGGGGGCAAAACTGACAATTGCACTTGTCGCCCCTTTCGTGGCACCCCTTACTAATTCCAACCTTCTGAATCTCACTGTGGTGCTCAATTTAGCTTTTGCAACACCCTAAGACCTTCGATTGTCCTAAATCAGAAATCCGTATCGTGGTCAATTCCATCGACTCGCAATTTAGCAAATAACTCAGGCCAACGGGCGGCGGTTAGGAGATACGCGTATCGACCGTTAAGTCCACGTACTTTAAATCCTAAATCGCCATTCCCACTTGGTCGGCCATCCCGAGGTGATCAATCTCGACTGAGATTTGACTATAGTGCAAGCGACGAAGTAAATCCATTCTATTAGACATCTGATAAAAGGGTCGAAAATTCAGGGCGTTACAGTATCCACCGTACGAACACTTATCCAAACTCATACTTTTCGGCAGATTTTACCCTCTTAATCTTCTGTGTATCTGATAAATTGTCTGAAACTCTAGGCGATTGCGTAGATAATCCACTGGTGAACTATGTTCCACTTTCCGTTGTTAATGTACATGAAAAATGAAGAAGATCGTGCAGAGTATCCACCGTACGAACACTTATCCAAACTCAAACTTTTCAGCCGATTTACCCTATTAATCTTCTGTGTATCTTAAAAATTGTCTCAAACACTAGGCTATTGCGTAGATAATCCACTGGTGAACTATGTTCCACTTTCCGTTGTTAATGTACATGAAATAAGAAGAAGATCGTGCAGAGTATCCACCGTACGAACACTTATCCAAACTCATACTTTTCGGCCAATTTTACCCTATTAATCTTATGTCTATCTGATAAATTGTCTGAAACTATAGGCTATTGCGTAGATAATCCACTGGTGAACTACGTTCCACTTTCCTTTGTTAATGTACATGAAAAATGAAGAAGGATCCTGCAGAGTATCCACCGTACGAACACTTATCCAAACTCATAATTTTCAGGCAATTTTACCCAATCAATCTTAGATGTATCTGAAAAATTGTCTCAAACTCAACGCTATTGCGTAGAAAATCCACTGGCGAAGTACGTTCCACTTTCCTTTGTTAATGTACATGAAATATGAAGAAGATCGTGCGGAGTATCCACCGTACGAACACTTATCCAAACTCATACTTTTCAGCCAATTTTACCCTCTTCAATCTTAGGTGTATCTGAAAATTGTCTGAAACTCTACGCTTTTGCGTAGATAATCCACTAGTGAACTACGTTCCACTTTCCTTTGTTAATGTAAGAAAAATGAAGAAGACGTGCAGAGTATCCACCGTACGAACACTTATCCAAACTCACACTTTTCAGCCAATTTACCCTATTAATCTTCTTTGTGTTTGAAAAATTGTCTCAAACTCTAGGCTATTGCGTAGATAATCCACTGCTGAACTACGTTCCACTTTCCTTTTAATGTACATGAAAAAGAAGAAGATCGTGCAGAGTATCCACCATACGAACACTTATCCAAACTCAAACTTTTCAGCCAATTTTACCCTTTATCTTAGGTGTATCTGAAAAATGTCTGAAACTCTACGCTATTGCGTAGATAATCCACTGGTGAACTACGTTCCACTTTCCTTTGTTAATGTACATGAAAAATGAAGAAGATCGTGCAGAGTATCCACCGTACGAACACTTATCCAAACTCATACTTTTCAGCCGATTTTACCCTCTTAATCTTATGTTTATCTAATAAATTGTCTGAAACTCTAGGCTATTGCGTAGATAATCCACTGGTGAACTACGTTCCACTTTCCTATGTTAATGTACATGAAATATGAAGAAGATCGTGCAGAGTATCCACCGTACGAACACTTATCCAAACTCATACTTTTCAGCCGATTTTACCCTCTTAATCTTATATTTATCTAATAAATTGTCTGAAACTCTAGGCTACGTAGATAATCCACTGGTGAACTACGTTCCACTTTCCTATGTTAATGTACATGAAATATGAAGAAGATCGTGCAGAGTATCCACCGTACGAACACTTATCCAAACTCATACTTTTCAGCCGATTTTACCCTCTTAATCTTATGTTTATCTAATAAATTGTCTGAAACTCTAGGCTATTGCGTAGATAATCCACTGGTGAACTACGTTCCACTTTCCTATGTTAATGTACATGAAATATGAAGAAGATCCTGCAGAGTATCCACCGTACGAACACTTATCCAAACTCATACTTTTCAGCCGATTTTACCCTCTTAATCTTATGTTTATCTAAAAATTGTCTGAAACTCTAGGCTATTGCGTAGATAATCCACTGGTGAACTACGTTCCACTTTCCTTGTTAATGTACATGAAATATGAAGAAGATCGTGCAGAGTATCCACCGTACGAACACTTATCCAAACTCATACTTTTCAGCCGATTTTACCCTCTTAATCTTATGTTTATCTAATAAATTGTCTGAAACTCTAGGCTATTGCGTAGATAATCCACTGGTGAACTACGTTCCACTTTCCTATGTTAATGTACATGAAAATGAAGAAGATCGTGCAGAGTATCCACCGTACGAACACTTATCCAAACTCATACTTTTCAGCCGATTTTACCCTCTTAATCTTATGTTATCTAATAAATTGTCTGAAACTCTAGGCTATTGCGTAGATAATCCACTGGTGAACTACGTTCCACTTTCCTATGTTAATGTACATGAAATATGAAGAAGATCGTGCAGAGTATCCACCGTACGAACACTTATCCAAACTCATACTTTTCAGCCGATTTTACCCTCTTAATCTTATGTCTATCTGATAAATTGTCTGAAACTCTAGGCTATTGCGTAGATAATCCACTGGTGAACTACGTTCCACTTTCCTATGTTAATGTACATGAAATATGAAGAAGATCGTGCAGAGTATCCACCGTACGAACACTTATCCAAACTCATACTTTTCAGCCGATTTTACCCTCTTAATCTTATGTTTATCTAATAAATTGTCTGAAACTCTAGGCTATTGCGTAGATAATCCACTGGTGAACTACGTTCCACTTTCCTTGTTAATGTACATGAAATATGAAGAAGATCGTGCAGAGTATCCACCGTACGAACACTTATCCAAACTCATACTTTTCAGCCGATTTTACCCTCTTAATCTTATGTTTATCTAATAAATTGTCTGAAACTCTAGGCTATTGCGTAGATAATCCACTGGTGAACTACGTTCCACTTTCCTATGTTAATGTACATGAAATATGAAGAAGATCGTGCAGAGTATCCACCGTACGAACACTTATCCAAACTCATACTTTTCAGCCGATTTTACCCTCTTAATCTTATGTCTATCTAATAAATTGTCTGAAACTCTAGGCTATTGCGTAGATAATCCACTGGTGAACTACGTTCCACTTTCCTATGTTAATGTACATGAAATATGAAGAAGATCGTGCAGAGTATCCACCGTACGAACACTTATCCAAACTCATACTTTTCAGCCGATTTTACCCTCTTAATCTTGTTTATCTAATAAATTGTCTGAAACTCTAGGCTATTGCGTAGATAATCCACTGGTGAACTACGTTCCACTTTCCTTGTTAATGTACATGAAATATGAAGAAGATCGTGCAGAGTATCCACCGTACGAACACTTATCCAAACTCATACTTTTCAGCCGATTTTACCCTCTTAATCTTATGTTTATCTAAAAATTGTCTGAAACTCTAGGCTATTGCGTAGATAATCCACTGGTGAACTACGTTCCACTTTCCTATGTTAATGTACATGAAATATGAAGAAGATCGTGCAGAGTATCCACCGTACGAACACTTATCCAAACTCATACTTTTCAGCCGATTTTACCCTCTTAATCTTATGTTTATCTAATAAATTGTCTGAAACTCTAGGCTATTGCGTAGATAATCCACTGGTGAACTACGTTCCACTTTCCTATGTTAATGTACATGAAATATGAAGAAGATCGTGCAGAGTATCCACCGTACGAACACTTATCCAAACTCATACTTTTCAGCCGATTTTACCCTCTTAATCTTATGTTTATCTGATAAATTGTCTGAAACTCTAGGCTATTGCGTAGATAATCCACTGGTGAACTACGTTCCACTTTCCTATGTTAATGTACATGAAATATGAAGAAGATCGTGCAGAGTATCCACCGTACGAACACTTATCCAAACTCATACTTTTCAGCCGATTTTACCCTCTTAATCTTATGTCTATCTAATAAATTGTCTGAAACTCTAGGCTATTGCGTAGATAATCCACTGGTGAACTACGTTCCACTTTCCCTTGTTAATGTACATGAAATATGAAGAAGATCGTGCAGAGTATCCACCGTACGAACACTTATCCAAACTCATACTTTTCAGCCGATTTTACCCTCTTAATCTTATGTTTATCTAATAAATTGTCTGAAACTCTAGGCTATTGCGTAGATAATCCACTGGTGAACTACGTTCCACTTTCCTATGTTAATGTACATGAAATATGAAGAAGATCGTGCAGAGTATCCACCGTACGAACACTTATCCAAACTCATACTTTTCAGCCGATTTTACCCTCTTAATCTTATGTTTATCTAATAAATTGTCTGAAACTCTAGGCTATTGCGTAGATAATCCACTGGTGAACTACGTTCCACTTTCCTTGTTAATGTACATGAAATATGAAGAAGATCGTGCAGAGTATCCACCGTACGAACACTTATCCAAACTCATACTTTTCAGCCGATTTTACCCTCTTAATCTTATGTTTATCTAATAAATTGTCTGAAACTCTAGGCTATTGCGTAGATAATCCACTGGTGAACTACGTTCCACTTTCCTATGTTAATGTACATGAAATATGAAGAAGATCGTGCAGAGTATCCACCGTACGAACACTTATCCAAACTCATACTTTTCAGCCGATTTTACCCTCTTAATCTTATGTTTATCTAATAAATTGTCTGAAACTCTAGGCTATTGCGTAGATAATCCACTGGTGAACTACGTTCCACTTTCCTTTGTTAATGTACATGAAATATGAAGAAGATCGTGCAGAGTATCCACCGTACGAACACTTATCCAAACTCATACTTTTCAGCCGATTTTACCCTCTTAATCTTATGTTTATCTAATAAATTGTCTGAAACTCTAGGCTATTGCGTAGATAATCCACTGGTGAACTACGTTCCACTTTCCTTTTTAATGTACATGAAATATGAAGAAGATCGTGCAGAGTATCCACCGTACGAACACTTATCCAAACTCATACTTTTCAGCCGATTTTACCCTCTTAATCTTATGTTTATCTAATAAATTGTCTGAAACTCTAGGCTATTGCGTAGATAATCCACTGGTGAACTACGTTCCACTTTCCTTTGTTAATGTACATGAAATATGAAGAAGATCGTGCAGAGTATCCACCGTACGAACACTTATCCAAACTCATACTTTTCAGCCGATTTTACCCACTTAATCTTATGTTTATCTAATAAATTGTCTGAAACTCTAGGCTATTGCGTAGATAATCCACTGGTGAACTACGTTCCACTTTCCTATGTTAATGTACATGAAATATGAAGAAGATCGTGCAGAGTATCCACCGTACGAACACTTATCCAAACTCATACTTTTCAGCCGATTTTACCCTCTTAATCTTATGTTTATCTAATAAATTGTCTGAAACTCTAGGCTATTGCGTAGATAATCCACTGGTGAACTACGTTCCACTTTCCTATGTTAATGTACATGAAATATGAAGAAGATCGTGCAGAGTATCCACCGTACGAACACTTATCCAAACTCATACTTTTCAGCCGATTTTACCCTCTTAATCTTATGTCTATCTAATAAATTGTCTGAAACTCTAGGCTATTGCGTAGATAATCCACTGGTGAACTACGTTCCACTTTCGTTGTTAATGTACATGAAATATGAAGAAGATCGTGCAGAGTATCCACCGTACGAACACTTATCCAAACTCATACTTTTCAGCCGATTTTACCCTCTTAATCTTATGTTTATCTAATAAATTGTCTGAAACTCTAGGCTATTGCGTAGATAATCCACTGGTGAACTACGTTCCACTTTCCTATGTTAATGTACATGAAATATGAAGAAGATCGTGCAGAGTATCCACCGTACGAACACTTATCCAAACTCATACTTTTCAGCCGATTTTACCCTCTTAATCTTATGTCTATCTGATAAATTGTCTGAAACTCTAGGCTATTGCGTAGATAATCCACTGGTGAACTACGTTCCACTTTCCTATGTTAATGTACATGAAATATGAAGAAGATCGTGCAGAGTATCCACCGTACGAACACTTATCCAAACTCATACTTTTCAGCCGATTTTACCCTCTTAATCTTATGTTTATCTAATAAATTGTCTGAAACTCTAGGCTATTGCGTAGATAATCCACTGGTGAACTACGTTTCACTTTCCTTGTTAATGTACATGAAATATGAAGAAGATCGTGCAGAGTATCCACCGTACGAACACTTATCCAAACTCATACTTTTCAGCCGATTTTACCCTCTTAATCTTATGTTTATCTAATAAATTGTCTGAAACTCTAGGCTATTGCGTAGATAATCCACTGGTGAACTACGTTCCACTTTCCTTTGTTAATGTACATGAAATATGAAGAAGATCGTGCAGAGTATCCACCGTACGAACACTTATCCAAACTCATACTTTTCAGCCGATTTTACCCTCTTAATCTTATGTTTATCTGATAAATTGTCTGAAACTCTAGGCTATTGCGTAGATAATCCACTGGTGAACTACGTTCCACTTTCATTGTTAATGTACATGAAATATGAAGAAGATCGTGCAGAGTATCCACCGTACGAACACTTATCCAAACTCATACTTTTCAGCCGATTTTACTCTCTTAATCTTATGTCTATCTCACAAATTGTCTGAAACTCTAGGCTATTGCGT
Organism: Psidium friedrichsthalianum; assembly: GCA_019149425.1. NCBI lineage: Eukaryota > Viridiplantae > Streptophyta > Magnoliopsida > Myrtales > Myrtaceae > Psidium > Psidium friedrichsthalianum. The sequence goes on along the minus strand of JAGVVM010001111.1, from coordinate 11,568 downwards.
AGATAATCCACTGGTGAACTACGTTCCACTTTCCTATGTTAATGTACATGAAATATGAAGAAGATTGTGCAGAGTATCCACCGTACGAACACTTATCCAAACTCATACTTTTCAGCCGATTTTACCTCTTAATCTTATGTTTATCTAATAAATTGTCTGAAACTCTAGGCTATTGCGTAGATAATCCACTGGTGAACTACGTTCCACTTTCCTTGTTAATGTACATGAAATATGAAGAAGATCGTGCAGAGTATCCACCGTACGAACACTTATCCAAACTCATACTTTTCAGCCGATTTTACCCTCTTAATCTTATGTTTATCTAATAAATTGTCTGAAACTCTAGGCTATTGCGTAGATAATCCACTGGTGAACTACGTTCCACTTTCCTTTGTTAATGTACATGAAATATGAAGAAGATCGTGCAGAGTATCCACCGTACGAACACTTATCCAAACTCATACTTTTCAGCCGATTTTACCCTCTTAATCTTATGTTATCTAATAAATTGTCTGAAACTCTAGGCTATTGCGTAAATAATTCACTGGTGAACTACGTTCCACTTTCCTTGTTAATGTACATGAAATATGAGAAGATCGTGCAGAGTATTCACCGTACGAACACTTATCTAAACCATACTTTTCAGCCGATTTTACCCTCTTTATCTTATGTTTATAAGATAAAGAGGGTAAAATCGGCTGAAAAGTATGGTTTAGATAATCGTACGGTGAATACTCCACTTTCTTATCGTATTTCATGTACATTAACAAGGAAAGTGGAACGTAGTTCACCAGTGGATTATCTACGCAATAGCTTAGAGTTTCAGACAATTTATTAGATAAACATAAGATTAAGAGGGTAAAATTGGCTGAAAAGTATGAGTTTGGATAAGTGTTCGTACGGTGGATACTCTGCACGATCTTCTTCATATTTCATGTACATTAACAAAGGAAAGTGGAACGTAGTTCACCAGTGGATTATCTACGCAATAGCCTAGAGTTTCAGACAATTTATCAGATAGACATAAGATTAATAGAGTAAAATCGGCTGAAAAGTATGAGTTTGGATAAGTGTTCGTACGGTGGATACTCTGCACGATCTTCTTCATATTTCATGTACATTAACAAGGAAAGTGGAACGTAGTTCACCAGTGGATTATCTACGCAATAGCCTAGAGTTTCAGACAATTTATCAGATAGACATAAGATTAAGAGGGTAAAATCGGCTGAAAAGTATGAGTTTGGATAAGTGTTCGTACGGTGGATACTCTGCACGATCTTCTTCATATTTCATGTACATTAACAAAGGAAAGTGGAACGTAGTTCACCAGTGGATTATCTACGCAATAGCCTAGAGTTTCAGACAATTTATTAGATAGACATATGATTAAGAGGTAAAATCGGCTGAAAAGTATGAGTTTGGATAAGTGTTCGTACGGTGGATACTCTGCACGATCTTCTTCATATTTCATGTACATTAACAATAGGAAAGTGGAACGTAGTTCACCAGTGGATTATCTACGCAATAGCCTAGAGTTTCAGACAATTTATCAGATAAACATAAGATTAAGAGGGTAAAATCGGCTGAAAAGTATGAGTTTGGATAAGTGTTCGTACGGTGGATACTCTGCACGATCTTCTTCATATTTCTGTACATTAACATAAAAAGGGAACGTAGTTCACCAGTGGATTATCTACGCAATAGCCTAGAGTTTCAGACAATTTATCAGATACACATAAGATAAAGGGTAAAATTGGCTGAAAAGTATGAGTTTGGATAAGTGTTCGTACGGTGGATACTCTGCACGATCTTCTTCATATTTCATGTACATTAACAAAGGAAAGTGGAACGTAGTTCACCAGTGGATTATCTACGCAATAGCCTAGAGTTTCAGACAATTTATTAGATAAACATAAGATTAAGAGGGTAAAATCGGCTGAAAAGTATGAGTTTGGATAAGTGTTCGTACGGTGGATACTCTGCACGATCTTCTTCATTATTTCATGTACATTAACAAAGGAAAGTGGAACGTAGTTCACCAGTGGATTATCTACGCAATAGCCTAGAGTTTCAGACAATTTATCAGATAAACATAAGATTAAGAGGGTAAAATCGGCCGAAAAGTATGAGTTTGGATAAGTGTTCGTACGGTGGATACTCTGCACGATCTTCTTCTTATTTCATGTACATTAACAAGGAAAGTGGAACGTAGTTCACCAGTGGATTATCTACGCAATAGCCTAGAGTTTCAGACAATTTATCAGATACAAATAAGATTAAGAGGGTAAAATCGGCTGAAAAGTATGAGTTTGGATAAGTGTTCGTACGGTGGATACTCTGCACGATCTTCTTCATATTTCATGTACATTAACAAGGAAAGTGGAACGTAGTTCACCAGTGGATTATCTACGCAATAGCCTAGAGTTTCAGACAATTTATAGATACACATAAGATTAAGAGGGTAAAATCGGCTGAAAAGTATGAGTTTGGATAAGTGTTCGTACGGTGGATACTCTGCACGATCTTCTTCTTATTTCATGTACATTAACAAAGGAAAGTGGAACGTAGTTCACCAGTGGATTATCTACGCAATAGCCTAGAGTTTCAGACAATTTATCAGATAAACATAGATTAAGAGGGTAAAATTGGCTGAAAAGTTTGAGTTTGGATAAGTGTTCGTACGGTGGATACTCTGCACGATCTTCTTCATATTTCATGTACATTAACAAAGGAAAGTGGAACGTAGTTCACCAGTGGATTATCTACGCAATAGCCTAGAGTTTCAGACAATTTATCAGATAAACATAAGATTAAGAGGGTAAAATCGGCTGAAAAGTTTGAGTTTGGATAAGTGTTCGTACGGTGGATACTCTGCACGATTTTCTTCATATTTCATGTACATTAACAAAGGAAAGTGGAACGTAGTTCACCAGTGGATTATCTACGCAATAGCCTAGAGTTTCAGACAATTTTCAGATACACATAAGATTAAGAGGGTAAAATCGGCTGAAAAGTATGAGTTTGGATAAGTGTTGGTGCACGATCTTCTTCATATTTCATGTACATTAAAAAAGGAAAGTGGAACGTAGTTCACCAGTGGATTATCTACGCAATAGCCTAGAGTTTCAGACAATTTATTAGATACACATAAGATTAATAGGGTAAAATCGGCTGAAAAGTATGAGTTTGGATAAGTGTTCGTACAGTGGATACTCTGCACGATCTTCTTCATTTTTCATGTACATTAACAAAGGAAAGTGGAACGTAGTTCACAGTGGATTATCTACGCAATAGCCTAGAGTTTCAGACAATTTTCAGATACACATAAGATTAAAGGTAAAATCGGCCGAAAAGTATGAGTTTGGATAAGTGTTCGTACGGTGGATACTCTGCACGATCTTCTTCATATTTCATGTACATTAACAAGGAAAGTGGAACGTAGTTCACCAGTGGATTATCTACGCAATAGCCTAGAGTTTCAGACAATTTTATAAGATAAACATAAGATTAAGAGGGTAAAATCGGCTGAAAAGTATGAGTTTGGATAAGTGTTCGTACGGTGGATACTCTGCACGATCTTCTTCTTATTTCATGTACATTAACAAAGGAAAGTGGAACGTAGTTCACCAGTGGATTATCTACGCAATAGCCTAGAGTTTCAGACAATTTATCAAGACAACATAAGATTAAGAGGGTAAAATCGGCTGAAAAGTATGAGTTTGGATAAGTGTTCGTACGGTGGATACTCTGCACGATCTTCTTTTATTTCATGTACATTAACAAAGGAAAGTGGAACGTAGTTCACCAGTGGATTATCTACGCAATAGCCTAGAGTTTCAGACAATTTATCAGATACACCTAAGATTAAGAGGGTAAAATCGGCTGAAAAGTATGAGTTTGGATAAGTGTTCGTACGGTGGATACTCTGCACGATCTTCTTCATATTTCATGTACATTAACAAAGGAAAGTGGAACGTAGTTCACCAGTGGATTATCTACGCAATAGCCTAGAGTTTCAGACAATTTATCAGATACACATAAGATTAAGAGGGTAAAATCGGCTGAAAAGTATGAGTTTGGATAAGTGTTCGTACGGTGGATACTCTGCACGTTCTTCTTCATATTTCATGTACATTAACAAAGGAAAGTGGAACGTAGTTCACCAGTGGATTATCTACGCAATAGCTAGAGTTTCAGACAATTTATCAGATACACATAAGATTGAAGAGGGTAAAATCGGCTGAAAAGTATGAGTTTGGATAAGTGTTCGTACGGTGGATACTCTGCACGATCTTCTTCATATTTCATGTACATTAACAAAGGAAAGTGGAACGTAGTTCACCAGTGGATTATCTACGCAATAGCCTAGAGTTTCAGACAATTTATCAGATACACATAAGATTAAGAGGGTAAAATCGGCTGAAAAGTATGAGTTTGGATAAGTGTTCGTACGGTGGATACTCTGCACGATCTTCTTCTATCTTATTTCATTAACACAAAGGAAAGTGGAACGTAGTTCACCAGTGGATTATCTACGCAATAGCCTAGAGTTTCAGAAAATTTTCAGATACACCTAAGATTGAGAGGGTAAAATTGGCCTGAAAAGTATGAGTTTGGATAAGTGTTCGTACGGTGGATACTCTGCACGATCTTCTTCATATTTCATGTACATTAACAAGGAAAGTGGAACGTAGTTCACCAGTGGATTATCTACGCAATAGCCTAGAGTTTCAGACAATTTATTAGATAAACATAAGATTAAGAGGGTAAAATCGGCTGAAAAGTATGAGTTTGGATAAGTGTTCGTACGGTGGATACTCTGCACGATCTTCTTCATATTTCTTGTACATTAACAAAGGAAAGTGGAACGTAGTTCACCAGTGGATTATCTACGCAATAGCTAGAGTTTTGAGGCAATTTATCAGATACATAAGATTAAGAGGGTAAAATCGGCTGAAAAGTATGAGTTTGGATAAGTGTTCGTACGGTGGATACTCTGCACGATCTTCTTCATATTTCATGTACATTAACAAAGGAAAGTGGAACGTAGTTCACCAGTGGATTATCTACGCAATAGCCTATAGTTTCAGACAATTTATTAGATAACAGAAGATTAAGAGGGTAAAATTAGCCGAAAAGTTTGAGTTTGGATAAGTGTTCGTACGGTGGATACTCTGCACGATCTTCTTCATATTTCATGTACATTAACAAAGGAAAGTGGAACGTAGTTCACCAGTGGATTATCTACGCAATAGCCTAGAGTTTCAGACAATTTTTCAGATACACTAAGATTAAGAGGGTAAAATTGGCTGAAAAGTTTGAGTTTGGATAAGTGTTCGTACGGTGGATACTCTGCACGATCTTCTTCTTATTTCATGTACATTAACAAAGGAAAGTGGAACGTAGTTCACCAGTGGATTATCTACGCAATAGCCTAGAGTTTGAGACAATTTTTAAGATACACATAAGATTAATAGGGTAAAATTGGCCGAAAAGTTTGAGTTTGGATAAGTGTTCGTACGGTGGATACTCTGCACGATCTTCTTCTTATTTCATGCACATTAACAAAGGAAAGTGGAACGTAGTTCACCAGTGGATTATATACGCAATAGCCCAGTGTTTGAGGCAATTTTTCAAACACACAGAAGATTAATAGGGTAAAATTGGCCGAAAAGTTTGAGTTTGGATAAGTATTCGTACGGTGGATACTCTGCACGTTCTTCTTCTTATTTCATGTACATTAACAAAGGAAAGTGGAACGTAGTTCACCAGTGGATTATCTACGCAATAGCGTAGAGTTTCAGACAATTTTTCAGATACACCTAAGATTGATAGGGTAAAATTGGCCGAAAAGTTTGAGTTTGGATAAGTGTTCGTACGGTGGATACTCTGCACGATTTCTTCTTATTTCATGTACATTAACAAAGGAAAGTTGAACGTACTTCGCCAGTGGATTTTCTACGCAATAGCGTTGCGTTTGAGGCAATTTTTCAGATACATCTAAGATTGATTGGATAACATTGGCCGAAAAGTTTGAGTTTGGATAAGTGTTCGTACGGTGGATACTCTGCAGGATCTTCTTCTTATTTCATGTACATTAACAAAGGAAAGTGGAATGTAGTTCACGAGTGGATTATCTACGCAATAGGCTATAGTTTCAGACAATTTATTAGACACACATAAGATTAATAGGGTAAAATTAGCCGAAAAGTTTGAGTTTGGATAAGTGTTCGTACGGTGGATACTCTGCACGATCTTCTTCTTATTTCGTGTACATTATGAAAGGAAAGTGGGGCGTAGTTCAGTAGTGGATTATCTACGTAGCGTAGAGTTTCAGACAATTTTTCAGATGCACCTAAGATTGATAGGGTAAAATTGGCAGAAAAGTTTGAGTTTGGATAAGTGTTCGTACGGTGGATACTCTGCACGATCTTCTTCTTATTTCATATACATTAACAACGGAAAGTGGAACATAGTTCACCAGTGGATTATCTATGCAATAGCCTAGTGTTTGAGACAATTTTTCAGATACACAGAAGATAGAAAGGGTAAAATTGGCCGAAAAGTTTGAGTTTGGACAAGTGTTCGTACGGTGGATACTCTGCACGTTCTTCTTCTTATTTCATGTACATTAACAAAGGAAAGTGGAACGTAGTTCACCAGTGGATTATCTACGCAAAAGCGTAGAGTTTCAGACATTTTTCAGATACACCTAAGATTGAAAGGGTAAAATTGGCCGAAAAGTTTGAGTTTGGATAAGTGTTCGTATGGTGGATACTCTGCACGATCTTATTCTTATTTCATGTACATTTACAAAGGAAAGTGGAACGTAGTTCAGCAGTGGATTATCTACGCAATAGCCTAGTGTTTGAGACAATTTTTCAAACACACAGAAGATTAATAGGGTAAAATTGGCCGAAAAGTGTTAGTTTGGATAAGTGTTCGTACGGTGGATACTCTGCACGTTCTTCTTCTTATTTCTTGTACATTAACAAAGGAAAGTGGAACGTAGTTCACTAGTGGATTATCTACGCAAAAGCGTAGAGTTTCAGACATTTTTCAGATACACCTAAGATTGAAAGGGTAAAATTGGCCGAAAAGTTTGAGTTTGGATAAGTGTTCGTACGGTGGATACTCCGCACGATTTTCTTCTTATTTCTTCTACATTAACAAAGGAAAGTTGAACGTACTTCGCCAGTGGATTTTCTACGCAATAGCGTTGTGTTTGAGGCAATTTTTCAGATACATCTAAGATTGATTGGGTAAAATTAGCCGAAAAGTTTAAGTTTGGATAAGTGTTCGTACGGTGGATACTCTGCAGGATCCTCTTCTTATTTCATGTACATTAACAAAGGAAAGTGGAACGTAGTTCACCAGTGGATTATCTACGCAATAGCCTATAGTTTCAGACAATTTATTAGATACACATAAGATTAATAGGGTAAAATTAGCCGAAAAGTTTGAGTTTGGATAAGTGTTCGCACGGTGGATACTCTGCACGATCTTCTTCTTATTTCATGTACATTAACAACGGAAAGTGGAACATAGTTCACCTGTGGATTATCTACGCAATAGCCTAGTGTTTGAGACAATTTTTCAAACACACAGAAGATTAATAGGGTAATATTGGCCGAAAAGTTTGAGTTTGGATAAGTGTTCGTACGGTGGATACTCTGCACGATCTTCTTCTTATTTCATGTACATTAACAACGGAAAGTGGAACATAGTTCACGAGTGGATTATCTACGCAATCGCCTAGTGTTTGAGACAATTTTTCAGATACACAGAAGATTGAAAGGGTAAAATTGGCCGAAAAGTTTGAGTTTGGATAAGTGTTCGTACGGTGGATACTGTAACGCCCTGAATTTTCGACCCTTTTATCAGATGTCTAATTGAATGGATTTACTTCGTCACTTGCACTATAGTCAAATCTGAGTCGAGATTGATCACCTCGGGATGGCCGACAAAGTGGGAATGGCGATTTAGGATTTAAAGTACGTGGACTTAACGGTCGATACGCGTATCTCCTAACCGCCGCCCGTTGGCCTGAGTTATTTGCTAAATTGCGAGTCGATGGAATTGACCACGATACGGATTTCTGATTTAGGACAATCGAAAGTCTTAGGGTGTTGCAAAAGCTAAATTGAGCACCACAGTGAGATTCAGAAGGTTGGAATTAGTAAGGGGTGCCACGAAAGGGGCGACAAGTGCAATTGTCAGTTTTGCCCCCGGTTCGCTCCAGTCTTCTCAATTTGGGTTCAGTGTGTTTTTAGTGAGATTAGACTTTAGATTTGAGGTCACCTCGTCTTTGTGAGCGTTTTGAGTATACTCTTGAAATTTTCAAAAGTTCACTCTCCCGATCGAACCGCCGAGTCTCGTTTCTTCGCGGTTAAGTAAAAATAAATTTAATCTAATCTTGAGGCCACTTGTCATCACTCTATTGGACCCTTGCTTGACTTTTGGACCAACCTTGATGACTCCTCCACGTGTCACGCTCGGATTGGCCATTGATTTGACTTTCTTCAAGCTTACCCCCTCTGGCCACGTGTCGCGCCCGGATTGGACCGTGGTTTGACTTTTTGCAAAGCTTGTTCAACAAGCTTCACCATGGCTTTTCCAAGAAGCCATTGACCATTCTCTCTTTCTCTCTCTCTCTCATTGATCTCTTCATTTTCGGGCCAAAAATCCTCCCTTCCCGAGAGCTGTTTCTCTCGCGTCCCTGCACGCGCGCTCGGACGAAATCGGCTCGTTCGGGGTCGTCTGGACTCCAAATCGCGCTCCGTTTTCGTCTGTGTACTCGTAAGACCTCAAGCTTCGATAATCTTCAAGTGGATCTTCAAAAAACCTTCTACAGAAATCGCAGTACTGATTCAAAGTCTGCTCTGTTTTTTTTCTGTTTCGCCGGTTTTCATTTTTTTGTGTTGGGTTCTGTTTTGCAGCAAGTTTGCTGCCTCAATTTGTGGACTTTCAAGCTTGTTTTGGTGAGTAAACTCTTCTAAACCTATCCCTGATTATGTGAGGTCAGATTGGTAGAGATTAGGTTGGTTTATTCCATGAAATGGATAGTTGATGTTGAGTTGAAAACATGTTTCTCTTGAACCGGTTCTGTTTAATTTGCTGTTCTGTTTTGCTGAGGTGATTCGGTGACCCATTATACTTGATTGTGCCGGTTTATTGTGAGTATGTTAGGGCTAGAACAGGAGGGTTTTGCTGCCCAAAAATCTGTGAAAATTTAACCTTAAAATCGGTTCTAATTAGGGTAAATCCGGTTGCATTATTTCGGTTAAAGCATGAGTTGAATTGCTAAGTTGATTGAGACTTAAATCTGGAAATTTTTGGTGGTCTAGGGTGACCGAATACTCTATTGAGTGAGTAACAAATTTGAGTAGTTCAATGAGACTGGGATCTAGCGAACCAAGACCCATCGGTTCCAATCTTCCTAAATCGTGAAATTTAGTCGATGAGGAATAGATTGTGCATCTGTTAGACATTATTATAGATGGAATTTCTCTATTTTAAGTGTCCACCTCTCTGAGTATCTAAATTGAGAGAAATGAGCATTTAATTGCTTGTTTGATTTAGCGACTGTCTATTAGTTGTATGAGAGATTAACTCGCCTGTGGAATTGTGTGAATGTATAATTATTTGGTGGTGTGCTTGATTGTGTGAATTTAAATAACATGGCTGAGCATGTTAATTGTTTTGCACGACACATTATATGGGCGAGTCGATGAACTGAAAATGGAGAACGGCTCGACCAATGCTGAGATTGGTATCGAGAACGGGTGGTGTCGTAGTTCCGGCTTGCAGCCTCTTTGCTTGCCGAGGGCGCCCGAATGTGCAAGGCACTAGGTAGCTGGAGCGATAAGCATGCCTGTCTGTGACGCTTCTGCGTGGACAGTGGCATGGCCTGATGTGCAGTATGCATGCACGGGCACGGCTTGAAGCCTAAGACTTCGAAGTTCTGGGATGATTCAAGAGATCCCCTAAAGAACCTATTGTGTGAAATATAAATGAACGTGAGTTCGATTCATGCATACCGATGTGATTGCACTGCTGAGAGTGAGCATCTTATACTGCATATAATCTTGTATCATTGACTTGATTTATATGCATGTGAATATTGTGTGTCCGTTGTTATGTTTGCTCACTGAGTCATATAGACTCACTTGAGGCTGATCGCCATTTCAGATCCGCACCCATAGGATGGAGAACCTAGGTGTACTTTTTGGTGAGCCACATGAGATAGAAAAGTGGGAGTCTATCTACCGTAGTACGAATAATACTGTATATAAGCGTAGGGAGTCCACCGTCTGGGTAGATGAGGGTACAGGTTATCTAGTACCTCTGAAGTTCGAGGCGTGGTACGAGAGGCGAGCTCTGATATACCGAGGACCGATCATCGGTATGGATATAGACGTCCAGAGTGAGGACGAGTTTGGAGCTGTCGAGCCTGTGACCTTTGGTGGTGAGGTCATCAACCCCGAGCCTATGGACGAGGAGGAGCCTGAGGAGGACTGGCCGATGGAGATCGACGGCCATGAGTATGACCCCCATGATATAGCAGAGCTGGCAGATGAGCCCGAGTATGTGGAGCCGGTGGAGTCTGATCCCGAGGAGCTGCCATCCTCAGAGGACAGTGGAGCAGAGACCGACTAGCTTTAGTTGGTCTATCATAGTTTTTAGGAGTCTGTGGTTGAGCACCATTTTTGAGTGTGCTGGCTTTTGAGAGTCCCTTTTGGTAGCCAGTTCAGGTGACTGTTTGTATGTATATATATATGACTCTCTATTGTATTAGTATATATATATATATATGTACAGGGTGTTCCTTTTATATAATCAAGTATTTGTCTAAGTTCCTTTGAATTGGCTACTGTCAGTATTCTATCCATTGCATGTACGCTTGTCAGGGTTGTATTGCGCTTTCGTTAGCGTCTGCTGTACCGTTGTTCGGCCGCGACGTTTCCTGGGCGTTCGCATTTTGGTTGGCCGTTCAACGATGACCGTGGGTATCGGAGGATCTGTCGTGAGGTCGCCCGAGGAGGGGGTGGGGCGTGACAGCCTCCCGTTGAGTGGTATCAGAGCAAGATCTGCTCGATCTGAGACTAATCGAGGTTGGGAGTTATAAGGATGACTGATTTGGGAATGGATAGATAGTGAGACCTTAAGTAGGTTTAGAATGGGGATAAGTCGTGTGAGACTTGTTTGGCGCTTGTGATTGAATATCTGTGTTGATTGCTGGCTTGTGTTGAATTGCGTGCCTATAGTAGTTCTTGAGTAGTACTTTACAGGTGCGTCGGGACCAGAGGTAAGTTTAAGGCATAGATGTTGCCCGTGTTTTGTTTAGGGCTGTGATTGCTCTGTCTGTAGTTTATGTTCTGGCCTATCGTTTTAGGCGTGAGTTCGCCTAGAGAGTCGCCTAGAGTTGTAGTTTAGACTGCTAATTTCTTGATGGAATTGTAGCGGGTTTAAGTAGTTCATTTGAAGAGCATGAGTCTGCCGGGTCAGCGGCTTGGTGTTGCAATGAGGTTCAACAGCACCAGCGTGGGGGACCGCATCTCGAGAAGG
>JAGVVM010001110.1:0-36102 GCA_019149425.1 Psidium friedrichsthalianum | reverse complement strand
CCTGTCTGGTTATGTTATTAATTCAGCTTCTGGCTGCAAACACTTCAAAACCCATTAGATTAGAAACATCCAGTCATTACGCCAAATTTGGAAGAGTAAATTTCAACAGTGCCTGAATGTCGGGAATTTATTGATGAAAATATGAATGTATCAATTTGATTTCAATTCTTACTCTGGATGGTTCACGGTTCTTGAGCCTAGCTTGGCAAAGGGAAAGACAAAGTGATGGGGTTTTGTAATACTCGTGAATTGAGTCGTGCCTGTGGATCACTTTCTCCATGGAAAACAAATCTTACGGTAAACTACCACGGAGGAAGTTGGCATGCTGAAGCAGAGTGGTACATTTTCTACACCTTGTTCCTTTGTCTACTTTGTAGCCTTCAAATAACGATTTGTGAACTCGCTTGTTTTGCCTTTTGCAACTAACTTTCAATGGTTGTTGTATGAGAACGTGATCCCAGAGCACCTGTAACATTCGATTGAGATTGTTCAATGGATATCCGTTCGGTAGTGCCTAGGGATGTGTCCAATGGTAGTAATTGCGCTAGGGACGTGCTGCATTGCTTCTGAATTTTCCAGACTTCAATTTTTGGATAGCTCTAGCTTTTATGCTTATAAGTAGTATTCTCTGCCAATATCAGAGTTGTGAAAATTGGCCAAGAAATTAAAGTACATTGAATGAGGAGATTGCCCGACATTGGTACACTGCTATTCAGATTTGGCTGCCTTAGGAGGACGGGGAAGTGGAGTACGATCATGTCATCATCGTTTGATTTTCCACTGAACCTGTAAAGCACTCACAATCTCTCTCGATATCTCATGCCGCACGTGCACACCACACAGAGAGATAAACGATAGCTCTCTCTGGACGTTGTAGATTGAATACCTTCATGAGCACTGGTAAGAATACTGCTAGAATCGGTGTGCAAAAGTGTGGGTGTGGCGTAGTGCGGTAGGTAGAGTGTAGTAACCGGATCACGATTCGATAATAACTACTGCTACGTCATAGGCGACAGCAGGCTCTAGTACCGCACACTCAATGCCATTTGATTGGCAGCATGTGAGTTTGATTGGATGAGTGATGGGTTAAGAGTAATTTTTGGCCTGAACAAACCGTCTGACAGACGCCAAGATTGCCTGGGATAATGAACATGATTTAATTAAGTAGATTTTGATGGCAATAAAATGAAAAAAATGTTGCACAAGAAGGGGGCGGATGGGGGGTGAAGTAATGAAGAAGCACGCAATGGATCTAAGTGATGCCAAGATGTAACTTCTGTATCTACGTTTGCTCTGTCATTTTCATTTGGAAAGTGAGATCTGCTGATGAATGTATACTATAATCATGAAGACGATATTTGAAGGGAGCTAATGTTCCAACTTTTTAGAGACCTGAGAGTCGACTGGAAGGGGAATGAATACCCCATGCAATCTCTTTGAAGTGAGGGTAGGCGAAAAGTAGGAAGCAGGACAAAAACAATAACCATGTTCTTATTATGTTGACAGGAATACGTTGACCAAGCCGGGAGGTGTGGCAAAAAAAAACGGAAATTGCCTTTGGTAAACACACTTCGAAGTAGGAAGAAGAAATCAGGACCAGACCCGCAATCGAGGGGTGAACGCAGTGGAAGCTGTCTTACCGGCTGGACAAGGTGCAGGATTAGGAGGACAAAATAGCTAGCGGCAAGAATAAGAGAAGCTAGTAAAGTGTGGAATGACACACAAAATGTGAGTAAGCGGATCGGATCATGAGAAAAAAAGCGGAAATGCTAGACAGAACAGCAAAATCTGATAAGTACCTAGAAAGAATCGGTGGCGTAACTAGCCAAGGTTGTCTGGGCCCCTAAAGGACAAAATGCTGGGAAACAAAAGCTGGGGGTGGGGAATAAAAAGTACTGGCCAAAAATGTCCTGAGGAAGGTGAACGAGGTGCCAGGAGGGTGGACAAGGCATTAAGTGCAGGTAGGTAAGGCTCCTGCAATACCTAATTGGTCCGTCTTAGAGGCCCCCCCAGCACGGGAGATAGGAAACTAATATCGCAAAGCAAATCTGGCAAATTAAGCGTAGTTCGGGGTTACTGCCTTTTGAACGGTCGGAAATTCTTCATTGACAGCAAGAAAGTTGTCGATTGAATTCAGTTGCTTTAGAGCTCACCGACCAGTGGAATGGATCTGTAATTGATTAAAGTGTCTCTTTGTTTCCTTTTTTATTGCAGATTTGGTTTAAAAATCAAGGTCTGGCAAGGAGTAAGAATTAAAAAAAAGAGAAAATCCTAGGTCGTAGGATTGTTTCTTGGAAACTGTTTCAATTTTGTGAATCTTTACCTCAATCTATTTTCCAACATTTGGTGCCTCCAAACACATAGAAACTCGCAAAGTACATTAAGAATCAAAAGACGCTGCTGGTACAATGACTTGGATTAAAAGCATGTCGAATGAAATTACATGTCATTTCCATGTGGAGTAACAGAGGGCGAGGAGTCTTCGGAGGAGTGACTATTTTCCCGTCGGCGTCGTAAATAATCACCCGGAAAAGTCAGGTAGCTGACACTTACCACCCATGAGAATGTTCTTCTGCCACACTGAGGCGGCAGAGGCGGCTTCTTCCTCGTTTCCTTCACCACCATTAACATGCTGTCTTCATGGTCCGCTCGTGACTCCAAGATGACTGTATCGTTGTGGAGTTCTATGACGGGCTCTTCCTCGAAGAGACCGTAGCACTCGTGCAGCGCCGCCGTCTCTGGGAATGAGAAGCGCACATGAACAGCGCAAAGGCGCAGAGGAGGAGGGTCATTGCAACTAGGCCGAGCTGGGGGGCTCCCGCCGCTGGGTGCATCAAACGGAGCGGGCGAGCCATATGGGGAGGATCTAGGGAGTGTGATGGATGGAATTCAGGACTACAAAGAACATATATACTGATGCCAAAGTGGGGTCGTTGGAATGAATGGAGGATTCGGTGTTGGTTTGGTTCAGGTCAAGGCGATTGACATCATCATTGAGGGGTTTGGTCCAGTGATTATCTTTGACCTGCAAGAACTCATTGGGTGGACTTCGATTGGATTTAGGGGTGTGTATGATCCGGGCTGATTCGATCCCGATATGAAGTCGGAGATCGGATCGATAGTCCGGTTTTCAATTTTTTGAGATTGAGAATCGGACCAAGACTGGATCGCCGGGTCCAATCGCGGTCTGGTCCCATTAGAACCACTAACGCCAGCTGCTTATAAAAATCTAACCCTTCGATCTAAATTAACAATTTTCAATCTCAACTATCCAATCTAATAAAATATACACATGACCATTATACAACCATTACATGAGTACTTATAATCCTAAAATAACGAGAAAAGACTAAATAAAAAGAAAAACACTTAAAGCAACTTAAATAGGATAATGTTCCTACATCATTCTCTTCGAGTTAAAAAGAATCAAGCTCAAAGTAGTATTGCACTTGTACTTTAGTAAATCCAAATGCAAACGAAATAATGAGTTTATATAATAAAGTCAAGACAAAATACATATTGAATCAAGAAAAAACACAATCGGAGACTAAATATCGATAAACGCAATTTGAGACTGTGTTACAAAGGTGAGACACAGCGTCAAGCGAGAAGAAAGGAGTGAATGTCGAGCAGAAGAAGGGAAATTTAGGCTAACTAGTTTTTCAAATTTTTAAATTTTTTTTATAATATATATATTCTAGGCGATTTAGTCCGATCCCATCTGTCATGAAACCGAAAATCAGATTGCTCGATCACTAGTCCCATTCATTGGGACCCGGATCGCCCCTCTCAAAGATTGGATCAACCTGGCCGTCCAGTCAGATCCTAATTTGGTTGTGACCGGTCCGGTCTAATTTGCTCACCCCTAGCTGAATTAGCTGATACTCGATTGGTAATTAGGGTTGACTGCTGACCAAGGTGTGGATTCCGAATCCCCAACTGTGCCTTCTTTCCAATCACCTTGGGCCTTCAAAATTAGGGCTTGTTCCTCATGAATCCCTTGCGGTTTTGGGCTGAGAGCGGCGTTCGCAGGGACGATTGGCCACCGCCATCAGCGACACGCGTCTTGCTGCGTTGTTCTCACTCCTATGGAGGTGTGAATTCAATTCAATCCGGAAGGTCGGTGCCTCTTCCCAGAAGCTTGGCGAGATCGCGGAAATGCCTCCACAGGCCCCAATCTCACTCTCCAAATTCCTCCTCAGACAGAGCTTACGAAGACCGCCTCCGAAACCCAGTCTTTCTCTTCATCATCTTCCTTGGCTCCGCTCTTGCCATCCCCGAATCCGCTCAATCCTCGCCCTCAATGCCCCCAGAACCACGCGACTCGAACCTGGCACCTCGGTTCGTTCCGCGCTCGCTGATGCCAATCTCGGACCGAGTCGGAGAGGACTCAGCACCGACCCGGGCGTCGGCTTGGTGCCGGAGTACGACGGGGAGGTGGACACGATAAACCTGAAGTTCGCGGAGGCGAGGGATGAGATCGAGATGGCCATGGAATCGAAGGAGACGGTGTACTTCGACGAGGAGGCCGAGTGCGCCAGGGCCGCGGTGAAGGAGGTCGTCGACCGGTTCGAAGGGTTGCTGCGGAGGCTCCCGGAGGCCGAGAAGGCGGCGCTGCAGCGGTCGATGGGTCTCAAGATGGAGCAGCTCAAGGCCGAGCTCGAGCAGCTCAACGACTGAACTTTGGATCCTCTGGCCGGCTCCGGTTGGTGTACTCTACTCTGTTTCTCTAGCTAATTTTGTTGCTCGCGGAATCTTGATCGATTGAGGCGTTTCGGATTATTCTTTTTTCCTATGTAGTTGGACAAGTGAATGGTTTTTTGAGGAGAGATTGTGGAGTGCATGTGGTCAGAGGATGTTGTCCTAGTTTTAGGCAATAATGCAATGGATTTGGCACTGCCGGTTCGAAACTCTATATCTCTGTGATTGAATCTTGGCCATACCCTTGATTTGGTTGGGTGGAAATGGCAATGGACACTGTTCATAAACGGTGAGACACTGCCTTTAACCAATTGACTTTGTTCTGGAATGAACGTCACTTCTGGCGGTTTGCATCTGAAGGAACTGAATCATAACGCCGTGGTAGATATGTTAGCCTTGTATCTTCTCAACAGGAGTTGGGGGTTCGGTATGTTTGCATGTGATGATTCAATTAGGCATCCATGGAGGAGGTCATGCATAGTCATTACCCTTTTTCGTCACTGTTCTCAGATTCTAAATCCGAGAATACTGGCCAATTAGTTACTGTTCTCTGATATTTATCCCTCATTCATGTCTATTGTTCGGATCAATTTATCTCACAGTTCGCGTTGCTGATATCTAGCTTAATTACCCTAAGAGTATCTCCTTTGGGTGTGGGCAAATCATGCGAGCCTGAAATTGCTTTGTACTATCAATCTCGTTTGCTGGAATCCAAAACTTTTCCTGGATGGCTATGTTTCTGTATCATCTGGTCAAGATAGTGATAATGTCGATTTGAGGGCGTGTAGTTTGTCTTGAGTAATTGCCAGTGTCCCTGAAGTAGAGCAAGAGTGGTAATGTCAACTTGTTGTTTAGCAACTTACCCCTCACTACCTTGTGGTATTCATATGGAACGAGTGGCATTGTGCTCTGATGGCCCACCCTTTTTTAAGTGGGAAAAGGATCAGTGAAGTCTTTTTTAGCCACAAATGCTCGAAGGGCCTTCCTTTGACCAAAAATACTCTAATCGACTGCACTTAGCTACATTCATCTCTCATTTGGCTTAAAACATCTGAATTCTCCTCCATTCAATGAGTAAAAACTTTAAAAAACCACACATAGAAGAAGAAGCGAGAACGAGCTAAGTCTATGTACATGGTGAGAAAAAGCTCACGTCACCATTTCTTTTTTCCCCTAAAGCATTTTGTGGCATTGATTCGATGATAGAAACGCCATTAGTAGTTTCCAGTCAAAATGAGTACAAACTCATTTACGAACCCGTGTTTGTTTAAATGGAATGGTTTTACAAATAAGAAGGCCATAATATATGGGTCTTAAATGAGTCTAGTCTAAACCCATTTACAACCCATTTAACCCTTCATCTTCTTTCTTCTTCACTTGATGCTTACTCATGATTCGACACAACTCGTGATCTTCTGTTTGCCTCTTCGCTTTCCACAAATGCCAACACGCCTCGACTACTTTGAGCCTACAATGCTGCCACTACCGCCTCGACTAGCTAACCCTGAACGCCAGCAGCAATGTGCTCACAGTGAGTGCTTCTCCGATGGACAATTGAGATTTGGCCTTCTTGTAGTTGGCTTGATGAATATGTTTGACTTCTGATTTGTGGAATTTTGTCACTATTGATCATTATATGGCTGTCACTACCCATTACATCGATGAGGATGGGGAATTCCATTCAAAAGCCTCGTGTTTCTCCTATGTGCCGTTTCCACATAATGGTGTCGTTCTTTTAAGAAAAAAAATTGTTGAGTTTGTTAGAGAGTGAGGCATTGAGAGGAAGATTTTCAGCATTATATTGGATAAGGTATCATACAATGACATTATGGTTGATATTTAGAACAATACACCTTCTATAAGATCCTTTTTGTTATGTGATGGACAAGTTTTTCTTGTGCGTATGGTGCACATGTTTTGAATCTCATCGCACAGGAAGGTCTAAAGTCATTGTTGGATCAGTACATAATATTAAAAAAGCTGTGAAGTATGTGAGAGCTACAGAAGGGATGAAAGTAAAATTTATCGAATGCATATCGCAATCATGCTTAAAGACAAGTAAAAGCTATGTCAATATGTGGCTACTAGTTGGATGTACCTAATGCTTGAAGGTGTACTTTTCTTTGAATGTGCTTTTTCGTATTTAAAGTTAGTTAATTGTAACTTTGACATGTGTTCATCTTAGATGAAGATTGGGTTAGGGCAAAGAAAATTGCCTTACCCTTTTATGATATTTCTATGCTCTTGTTTGAGTTAGATAGCTTCACGACAAACTTATACTTTTATGGAGTATGGAAGATTCAGTTTCGTTTGATACAAGCGAGGGATACAGAGATGCGGCTATTCATCTTAGATGAAGATTGGTCAGAGCAAAGAAAATTACCTTAGGCTTTTATGATATTTCTATTCTCTTATCTGGAGTTAGATAGCTGCACAGCGAACTTATACTTTTATGGAATATGGAAGATTCAGTTTCGTTTGATACAAGCGAGGGATACAGAGATGCGGCTATTCATCTTAGATGAAGATTGGTCAGAGCAAAGAAAATTACCTTAGGCTTTTATGATATTTCTAGTCTCTTGTCTGGAGTTAGATAGCTGCACAGCGAACTTATACTTTTATGGAGTATGGAAGATTCAGTTTCGTTTGATGCAAGCGAGGGATATAGAGATGCAGCTATTCATTCTGCTAAAAAAGTTCGAGAAATATTGAAAGTGTTATGAGGTTGTCTTATCTCTTCCTGCTATATTGGATCATCATTATAAGCTCAAAAATTCTTCATACAAATTCGGCAGGATCATTCATGTCCAATTTTGAATAGCAAAAACTCTTAACAAGTGTAGTTTTTAGCGAGTGTCTAATAGTGCAGCAAAAGATAAAACAACATTATAACACTTTCAATGTTTTGCGAACATTTTTAGCATTGCCATAACCATGGAACGCGTCCTCTCAACTGAATTGAACTTGCCATAATCCATAAAAGTATAAATTCGCTGTGGGGATATCTAAATCTAGAGAAGTAGAAAGATCATAAAGTGGTTTGCAATTTTCTTTACTCTGTTCCAATCTTCAGAAGATGACGTGTGACAAAGTTATAATCAACTAATTTTAAATGCGAAAAATGCACATTCAAAGAAAAGTGCACCTTCAAGCATTAGGTACGTAGACTTTCATCTAGTAGTCACATATTGACGTAGCTTTTACTTGTCTTTAAGCAAGATTGCAATATGCATCAGACAAATTTTACTTTCATCCCTTGTGTAGCTGTTACACACTTGACATCTTTTTTAATAGGGTTAATGCCGCAAAAAACCTCAAACTGGTATATTTGTGATAAATTTACCCTAAATTATTTTTTATCACGAAAAATCCTAAATTGATACACTTGTAATAAATTTATCCCAAATTATTTTTTAATCACTAAAAATCTTAAACTGGTATAATTATGAAAAATTTACCATAAATTAGTTTTTTTACTATGAAAATTCATAAACTATTATACCTGTGATAAATTTACCTTTTATTAAATTAGGTTAATATCATGAAAACGCTAAATTGATATAGTTGTGACAAATAAAAAGAAAAAAAATTTCAAACTGATATACTCATGAATTGACATGTATCATCCAATTCAACAATTTGACGTTAAATTTATTGAAAACTAACGGAAGGTAAATTTTTTACAAGTGTTACAGTTTTGGGTAAATTTGTCACAAGTATACTAATTTGGAGTTTTTTATGGTCAAAAAATAGTTTGGGGTAAATTTGTCATAGATGTAGTTTAGAGTTTTTCATGATATTAACCCTTTTTAATATTATGTGATGATCCAACAATGACTTTAGACCTTCTTGCGCAATGTGATTCAAAACATGTGCACCACACTCACATGAAAAAGTTGTTCATCACATAACAAAAAGGATCATAGAAGACATATTGTTTCAAATATCAACCATCCTGTCATTGTATGATGCTTTATCCAATATAATGCTGAAAATCTTCCTCTCAATGCTCCACTCTCTAAAAACTCAACAATTTTTTCTGAAAGAATGACGTCATTATGTGGAAGCGACACATGGGAGAAACACGAGGCTTTTAAATGGAATACCCATCGATGTAATGGTAGTGATAGCCATATAATAATTAGTAGTGATAGAATTCCACTAAACATAAGTCAAACATATCCGGCTCGAAAGGGACACTAAATTTAATTTCAAATATCCATTCTCTTTCTAACTTTTACCACATCAATTTTTGTTGTATTCATTGATATGTGCTTCGCGTTAGGGTTGAGGTAACTAAACAATTCTCTAGTGGCATCATGCTTTGCGAAAGAGTAGGTATAATTGTGTTTGATTATTGCTCTTGCTATCATGTCTCTAAACACAGCTTGGTTAAAATGTTTTATGGAATCATCAATATTGACCTTTTGATTGGGACAAGTATATAAATGATGCAACAAGTTTTTTGTCCTATGGCTAACTATGTAAGTTACTTTGCACCACTTACCTTTAGCCTTTCTCATGCCATCACCATTGTGAAATTTTCAAATTTAGACCATACAATCGAATTCATTTTCTTGAACGCTTAGAGCAAGTAGAGTTATCTTTCTCATACTCATGAATTAAGGATGTGACTCTCTGTCTCTCAAATCGTTTGGTAGTTGAATATTTTTTTTCTCGATCCTCATTAACTTTTGACATGACAACTATTAGTTAAAGAAAACATAAATTAATAATGGGGCCATCTGGAATTCTAAACCCTGAAGCCCAATTCTCCACCATCTGTCAAAAATTGGGAAAATTGTCAAAAAAGTTATAAACCTATTGCACTTTTGCCAATTTAGTTCTAAATCTTTAATCTTGTCAATTCAGTCCTAAACCTTTTCTATTTGCGCTAATTCAGTCCTAAACCTTTTTTTCTCGCCGATTCAGTCCTAAACCTTTTATAATTATGTCAATTTAGTCCTTCCGGTAAATTTTTGCCGGCCGGCAATGACGTGGGCGTCAGCCGGCACTGACGTGGACGCCGGCCGGCATTGACGTGGACACCGGCCAGCCGGCAACATAATATTTTAATATTTTTAAATTTTTAAATATATTTTTGAATTTTTAATTATTTAAAATATTTTTTCTTTTCTTTTCTTTTTTTCCTCCTCCCATATTCCTCCTCTGCCTCTGTCATCTTCCTTTACTTCGGCAAATTAGAGGACGATCGGTGAGCCGCCATGGCCGGGTGAAGCCCAACCTCGGCGTGGCTGGGCGAGGTCGAGCCTCACGATGGTCGGGCAAGGCTCGCCTTGCTAGCCCAGATCTAGGCGAGACCATCGCAAGGCTCGCTGGCCTTGCCGTGGCTGGGCGAGGCGAGCCTTGTCGGCTCGACCTCACTCAGATCTGGGCTAGCGGGCGAGACTAGATGAGGACATCGCGAGCCTCGCGACGGCCGGGCGAGGCTCGCCTCGTCGGCTTGACCTCACTCAAATCCGGGCGGCAACGAACCAGAGGATGACCGGCGACGCTCGCGAGGCCAGATCTGCCTGGCCGTCATGAGGCCAGATCTGTCCGGCCGTCGTTGAGCCTTGCCCAATCGTCGCGAGGCCAGATCTGGGTGAGGCTGAGCCTCACCGAGGTCGAGCCGACGAGGTGAGGCCCTTTGGTCCGTCGCAGAGCAGATGGAAGGGGAAGATCTAGAATGAGAAAAGTTTTTTTTTTAAAAAAATATGTAAAAATTCAAAAAATATTAAAATATTCAGGTCGCCACCGGCAAAAATTTATCAAAGGACTACAATTGGCGTAATTATAAAAGGTTTAGTACTGAATCGGCGAGAAAAAAGGTTTAGGACTAAATTGGCGCAAATAGAAAATGTTTAGGACTGAATTGGCAAGATTAAAAGGTTTAGGACTAAATTGGCAAAAATGCAATAAGTTTAGGACTTTTTGATAATTTTCCCGTCAAAAATTGCAGCATCCAACTCCCCAGCACACAAGACTATACGAAAAGCTCCAAACAAGCAGCGACTTGGTGGTGACAGAGAACCATCCAGATATCAAACAAGTGTATCATAGCAACATCTCAATTCGCATCCACGTTATTCCTTGCTTGTCTCAAGCAAACCAACGTAGAACGTGTTCTAACTGTTTCACGCCCATACATAAGCATAGCAAGCGAGAGCACAAGCTTGATGCACGAATACATAAAAACAGAGGAATCAGACGATAATAAAAATGGGGAGAACCTGCAATGGAAATACTACAAATATGCATGCTCTATTCAATGCAAGTCACTACTCTTTCGCCAAAGAACGTGCGATGGAGATCACCCAAATACTTCAGCTAGAAGAATGACCTAATTGAACAGTGTGCTGAATTAAGCATGTCAAGCACACGGCAGGTTATACTGCTAAAGAAGTTTTGATTTTCATAGTAGAAAATTGTGATTCAATTCACTACAAATCTGAAGAAAGTAGACACTTCCCGAGCACGAACCCAAATCGAAGTTGCACCACATCTCACATTGAGAACATTGTCCAACACATAACAGTCTATCTTACATATAATGTCAAAAGAGCAACGATCACAAGGATCGCAAATGAACAGAATCAATGAGCTAACGTCAATAGAGACGAGTTCATTGTCCCAGATGCAATTAACAACCATTCTTCAAGCCCAACACTATAATAAGCCAAAAGCAGGTCTAGCACATCAACAATGCACAAATAATAGCAGAAATGACAATATACATAGAAGATGAATGTAGAGTAATTACGATATGAAAGATATGTCTTGATAACCAATTACATTATGTCATGACATGCATACATGACAATGGTTGGGAAGGAACTTTGAGTCTTAAGATGGCCCAAATATCATATCATATTCACTAAAGACTAAATTTTGGATGCATAATTTCCAAGGTGGAGAGACCTCGGAAAATGAGGAAGGCCCTGGCTTTCAGGGACAAACTGAGGAAACACCAAAGAGCAAAAAAGCTGCTTCCCATGGTCTGAGGTCTTGTGATGTCCGTACAAAGCCTGAAAGTTCATGCATGCATGGCACGCCCTTGGAATTTTGTTCAAGCTTGAGCTGATGAGGAGGTCATGTCACGGGTTCAGAGGCTGACATCATCGAGGTGTTAGGACAAGAATACTGGTTTTCAGTGAACGTGCCCGCCAATGGTCGCTCATGTGGGGTTCCAGTCCTTACTGTTTTCCTGTGAAGGGACATCTAACGACGAAGGCCGTAGGATTTAGGTGTAACGATCTAGCGTGATGAGAGCGGAGAGTAGTAGTAGTCGAAGCTAGAGCTCTCGAACAAAAAGTAGCTCCTCACAGGCTTTTACGATAACAAAAGGAGCATAAATGACCTCGAATATGTATATGAAATTGAAATTAACTCGCAGCGGTGCCTTTTGACATAACGGTAAACTTTGCTTTGGAACTTTAAAGTTAAGCGCCATATCTTGAAAAAGTGCCTGCCTGTAAGCCATGTGGCTTGCTATTGGATAAACTGAATTTTGAATCAATGAAAGAGAGAAGAAAGCTGAAGCGGCAAGCACCTCAATTGGTAGCGAAGTCCAGCGTACTCACCAACGTTTTTGTGCAGAGTTGATTCATTTTCCTTTGGTTCATTTTCAGGTCGCGAAAGAGAGATTGGTGAGGTGACAGGTTTGATTCTGGGGGCACCTCGCGTGATCCTTTTTTGGACCAAAATAGATGAAAAGCTAATCTCATGGACAGACTCGAGTTAACGCGAGGACATGATGCGGGGACAAACCAGAGTCTTTCTGTTAGGGCATGTGCCGAAGGTGAGGGGAAGGTATGGGCTTCTGGCCTCGTTCCTGTCTGCTCCTCCCCTGCACCATGCCCTGACCAAAAAGACAAAGGTGCAATATTAAAACAGCAAGCCCGCATGCATCTCAGCAATTGATTTTGTCACATTAGCAGCTCCGAAGGGACTACGATCACGGTCGACACTTTGCTACTAGAACAAGTGCGAGATCTAAGATTCGGTTTACACGCTGCGCAGGTGTTCTAGTCCTGGGGTGCTGGCCCCGACTTTTAATCAGAGTAGCAAAGAAGGACTTGATCGCGAAAGAGAGCCGGCACGAGGAACCGCCTCACTTTCTCTAACATGCTGCACACTTCGCTCGTGTTCACGTCTATGACTTGCCTTTTCCTTTGCTTCCCAATCGCCCCACTGACCGGACCATCCCAAGCTTCATCTGGGCCTACTGTTCGGTTCAAGCTTTAAGCCCCTACCAAACTTCCACTGAACAAACCCGTCCACATGCAGACTGATGCCATTGAATCTGATTCATCGCAATGCTGGTTTAGCAACATCCCAAGCTTTTGATATAATAATTTCCAATTCTTGAACAAGTTGTGGAGTGTCCTTTTTGTTTTTCATAGCAAGCTTTTTTATTCTTCAATGCAGGAGGGAATGATAGGATCATCAACCCTTCATTAGTTCGAGACATGTAGGAGCATTTCTATTCTGTTGGACGGTCTGCTGAATTCGGTGAAGAGATGATGAAGCCCATCAATATCAATTCAAGCAAGGAAGAAGAAAATAGGCAAGAAATGTAAAGGATGAAGAAAATCAATGACATTACTGCGTCTAGAAACTGTACAGACCCAAGACCACCCCCATCCTAATCTAATAAATCACGGCCTAAAGCATCCTACCCTCTCTTCTTTCTCATTCGACAAGTCTCGCTTTATGCATCGCGGGGTCGAAAGGCGAATCAAATTAGCAATGTCTTTAACAGTCACAAGAAGGAAAAATCAACGTCTAAACTAGCTCTATGTCGAAGATGGCTTTATCAGCGGTGAGAGGTCTTTCCCCACTCTTCGGGCACGCTCTTCACCTCCATTAGCAGTGCCACCACTTCCTTCATGGTGGGACGTTCCGCTGGTGAAGAGTTCACGCAGAACATCGCGATCCCTAGCGTCTGAAGCATCTCTTGCACCATCTGATCCGGTAGGCTTTGGAGCTTCATGTCGAGGATCCTCACAGCCGGTTCGAAACTTCCCATCTTCTTCTTCACCCATTCGACAATGTGGAGCCCGTCACCTGCCTGGGACTCCACGGCACTGCGCCCGCTTAAAATTTCAAGCAAGACCACTCCATAACTATAGACATCGCTCTTCTCTGTTATGTTCATTGTATACCCATACTCTGCATAGAAATGATGAAACGTCCATTAGATACCGCTCAAAAACTGAGCGCATATTTTAAATAGGTAGAACCTAACTTAGATTGAGACATGTTGAAGTCTCCAAGCTTATGTGTACGAATACCATTGTTAGTATAAGCACCCGGAAGATCGACTGATATACAAGAAGGAACTTATACGTGTGGATCAGTATTGAAGTTACCTGGAGCGATATAGCCATAAGATCCAGCAACTCTTGACATCGCGTGACGGTAGTTTGGAGAATTCATCATTTTCGCCAGGCCGAAATCTGCTAGATAAGCCTCGAACTTTGAATCCAGAAGTATGTTGTTGCACTTGACATCTCTGTGAAGTATCGCTGGAGCGCAATCGTGATGAAGGTAGGCGAGACCCTGTGCAGATCCCACCGCAATCTTGTAACGAATTTCCCAATCCAAGTTCCTACTTCCCTGGAGAAGCTGCCTCAGATTTCCATTGGATATGAAATTGTAAAGCAAGAGCTTCACGCTCTTATTAGAACAGTATCCCAGGAGCTTCACGATGTTCCGATGCCGTATATGCCCCAGAATTTGAATTTCGGCAGCGAAAGAATCCACTGCCAGCTCCTCATCATGTTTGGTTTTCCAGAGCTTCTTCACTGCAATTATTTCCCCGTTCGGCATTTCCGCCTTATACACAACTCCCGAGCATCCTTTGCCAATGACATTCTCCTCTCTTAGGCACTCCAAGATATTATCCATAGTAAAGTTGAGTTTTTGGAATGGTATGAAAGTCCATGGAAAGGAGAAGTCTTCCGCACCTGATGATGAGGCCAACGTGCCTAAAGATTTTTCAACCATGTATCGACTATTTCGAGTCACCAAAATCCACGAAGCAAGAAGCACTACAGTCAGTATAGCTAGAATGACGGTAATCAAAGCTACAGTTGTAGCTGATTTCAACCCATTTCTGCGAAAGAGGCCTGTGGAACAAGTCGACCCATCCATCGATTGGCAAAGGTTAGAGTTTTCAAGGTATGAACTTCCTGACAAAGTTCTGAAGAATGGGGTTATTGGTATTGGACCTGAAAAATTGTTACAGGAAATATTTAGGGTAGCAAGACTGGTCATGTAACTCAAGACGGCAATTTTACCAGACAGCATATTGTGCGACAGATCAAGCGATTGCAATTGGGTCAAGCCAGCCATTGACTCAGGAAGTTCTCCGGTCAACCCATTCGAGCTCAAGTCCAAGCCAATAGTAAGGCTCGTGATATAACCGATCTCAGGTGGGATTGTACCTGTGAAGCTATTAAAGCTCAAATCAAGCAGAGTCAGTTTCTGCAAATTTCTGATTGATTTCGGGATCGACCCCGTGAGCAAATTATTGTTGACAATGAGCTTATTCAAGTAACTCAAGTTTCCGAAGCTCGAAGGAATTTCGCCGGTGAAGCTGTTCTGGCTGAGATCAAGCTGCTCTAAGTTTACTAGCTCCCCTAACTGAGGAGGAATAACTCCAGTTATGTGATTGCTGTGCACATCCAACAACTCAAGAACTGTGATATTGGCTATCTCCTGAGGAAGCCCGCCAGAGAAATGGTTCATGTACAAGTCAAGAAAAACAAGGTTCTGCAACTGTCCAATTTCTTTTGGAATGCGACCCGAAAGCTGGTTTTCTCCAAGCCTCAACCTCACCAGTGACTGACACTTTGCTACGTTTGGTGGCAACCCTCCTGTTAGCGAATTTCCCAGTAGTAAAAGCTTGCTCAGCTTCTTCAAACTGAAAATTTCTTCTGGGATAGACCCAGTGAGCTTATTTCTCGATAGATCGAGTGCATAAAGTTCGGTGCAGTTACCAAAAGCGGACGGCATCATTCCAGAAACCGAATTTCCCCACAAGAAAAAGCTCTGCAAGAACTTCAAGTTGCCGACTTGCCACGGAATGGTGCCTGACAATTGGTTCTTATCAAGCTGAAGTGCAGTGAGGCTTGTGCAGTTGCCCAACTGCCAGGGGATCGAACCTGTGAACGCATTATCGGACAAGTGAAGCTGTTCAAGAACTACTAACTTCCCATAATCACCCGGGATTTCACCGGAGAGATCATTGGCTGAGACATCAAGAACAACAAGCGACGAACAATTTGAAAGTCGAGCCGGCATAGGCCCAGTTAGCCCATTCCCCCACAAAAGCAAGCTGGTGAGCTTCTGCAACTTACCCATTTGAGGAGGGATTGGACCAGTGAGCTTGTTCATGTGCAGATACAAATTCGTGAGCTCGGCACACGACCCAAGCTCAGGCGGGATCGGACCGAACACATCAGTATCATAAAGTGCCAAAGTTTGGAGATTTACCAAGTTTCCAAATGTGGGAGGTATCACACCTGAGAGCCCAGTAGCAGCAGCACCAAAGGTGGTCAAATTGGTGAGTAGCCCCAACTGCGCTGGAATCTCCCCTGTTAAATATGGGTTCCCTCCAATTCTGAACTCCAGGAGAGAAACCAAAGAGCCTAACTGGGATGGTATTGACCCATTGAGGAGATTGTCTTGGAGACAAAGCACTTGCAGTGCAGTGAGGGTAGAGAGCTGTGGAGGATTATGCCAGTGAGCTTGTTGGAGCTCAAGAAAAGGAATTCAAGTGAATAGAGCTTGCCAAGCTCCGGGGGTATTGGGCCTGAGAGAGAGTTGGAGGAGAGGTCAAGAAGCCTAAGGTGCGAGAGCAAGCCAAGTGAAGGAGGGATTGTTCCCGAAATGTTGGTGGACGAGACATTGAGGAGTTGAAGGGATGAGAGAGATGATATTTCTTGTGGCAGAGAGGAGAGATTGAGGAAAGTATCGGGCAGAGACAGAGAGATGACTCTGTCCTGAGGAGAGCAAGTGACACCTTGCCATGAACATGGAGTCTGGCTTGATGGATTCCATGAGGAAAGGACCGAAGATGAAGAGGAAGAAGAGGAGCCCAAAGCAGTGAGAAGGGAGAGAAGGGCTTGCCCATCAGAAGAAAGAGAAGTGACTAGGGTTTTGGAGCTAGAGAACCAAATGAAGAAGAACAAGGCCTCAAGGAATGAAGGGTTAGCGCCAAAATGGCTCCTTTTGGCCATGGAAGAATCAAAATATGGCCTCTGAGGTGGTGGTGAAATTAAGGGACTGTGAGTGTTTGATCAAGAAATGGCGATTACGGTCTCTCTCTCTCTCTCTCTCTCTCTCTCTCTGCTTCTTCTTCTTCTTGGTAGTATCAACACAGTAATGACGATGAAAGTCCACTCCTAGGAGACAAGTTCCATGTGAGAAAGGATTTCGCGGTGGGTGTATGTGGATGCTTATCTTTCACACAAAGCTTTGAAACCATGCATGTGAAAGAAGGCCCAAGAAAAGAAAAACCAAACTCCTTTGGAATCATTGATGGGTGCTATAACATGGAATTAAAGGCAGTCATCAAGCTGTTAGTGAAGAAGAAGAAGAAGACCCTATCCCTCTGCTCACCGGAAAAAGCTCCTCTCCGGCGCGGTGGAGCAACGGCGAGTTTGAATCAGAGTTGGCGCTTTCAAGATAGATGAATGCAGAAACGAGATTGTGTTCAGTGTACTCCATTTGAGACGGCCAATGAAAAGAGTTGTTTGCGAGTGAAGAGAGAGAGTGCAATCCGATTATATATAAGGGCGAATGGGTTATGAATGGGAGCTCCAGGCTCTCGAGAAAGACGCTCTCGTCTTTGCTTGCGGTCGCAGCTGAGACAAACGAAACTGGATTGACATTCAAATGCCAAGAACTCTCTTCCTTGTTCCTTGTACTTCTCTTTATATTATGTTTCAGAAAGAAGCCTCACCTTTGCACTATTTTAAAGAAGAAGACTGCCCCTCTTTTTTGCGCCATTTCTTCCACTTGAATCAACTTTGTTTTGGATTTTTAGGGTGCAGTCGTCTCGCGAGAAAATCAAGGATTTAAAAGATATATTTTTTAAATAATCATTTATATTACTTGAAATAATTAGGTAATGAAAAATATTTCCACCGTCGGCAACAAATTATATATATATTCATAGACGGTAAGTTTTTTTTCGTTCATTCAATTTTGTAAATGATATAAATGATTCTTTTTAGAAAAATATTTTCTAGATCTTTCATCGTTTCAATTGCATTGTAAAACCATGGTGGAAAAAGAATAAAAATCGAAAATAACTGAATGGAAAACATAAGGCCTACTTTTCAACCTCAACAGAGACAAAAACGAAGTAGCTAAGGAACCTAGGGAGAAATTGCCATGCAACCAAGTAATTAAGGGTGCGTTCATTTCATGAAAAATGAACGATTTGAAAAATATTTTCTTAAAAAATGATTTTAATTATATTGCAACTGTAGATATAAGACGTGATCTAATATTAGTTCTATTATTAATCATTTAAGAGTAAGGCCCGTGCACTTATCCTCGATTCATTGAATTCTTGAATCTTTATATCCAGAATGCAATTGAGTTCTAGATTCTATAATTAGTGTAACAGAGCTTTATTGAAAAGATGTGATTAAACTCTATACCTTTCAATTGATTTAATTGACATGACCACCAGCAATAGGAAAGAAAAGTTTTCCGGTTAATTCGAAAGTCGGAGAGGTAAAGATCACGATGTTGATAAAGACGAGATTCATCCCACTATCATTCTGTTGTTAATTTATGCGTTGCACGTTAACCCTAACAATGTGACTCCTCTAATTTCTTGGTATAGTGTAAAGATGAATTAATGCTTTTTTCTTTGTCTCTTTTTTTTTTGGACATGAAGATGACCGAATACGTGATATGTAGAATTTACAGGAAAGCATGAATATCGGATTCTGGAGAATTCCAAGTGACCGCGGTGTCATAATTTTTTAGGATGAAAAATTAATGTTAGTATATGCAAAATAGACATAGGGCAAAAGGTAGATAGTCAACCCACAAAGATATGACTCGCTGTTGGGTTCTTTTGAAATAGTTCAAATATATGGATTGATGAAATATCATAACATTGATACTCCCCAAGAAGAATGCATTAAGTAGAAGAAATTTCATGTGATCTCGGAACATGGCGTTTTATAAGTCCATCTCTATTAGATACCACAGACAAGTATAATGAGTTTTTTAAGTGTTTCTTCGGCTAAAATGTGTAGCGCGGGTATGGTCGACTTTGATGAACAGTGATCATAATTCGAAATCACTTACTGTTACTCTTCCTTAATTTTTTGGTAGGTAAACATATCCTAGAAAATCGATGGTAGCGGATAATTTTTATCAATAGCATACTATGCTCCCACAATTAACTAGACAATGTGGCCACCATCGAGACAATCTTTGCCGCCTCCTTTGGACCCTCCTTTGAAGGCGCAAAGCTCGATCAAATCTTTAGATTTCACTTGAGTTTTGTAACAAACCAAGTACGATGCCTCATTTATCTAACGTACCATGTGTCTGTGCATCGACCATCGAATTCCTAAGCCAGGAGGAAGTACAATTAATGGGCGGGAAATTCATGCACAGTGATCAGCAAATTAGGGTTTTTAGTTAAAGGAAGAACCGAGCACAAGATAGCGTAGGTTGATTATATATTCTTAGGTTTTTTCTTTAGCAAACATGTACGGATAGGATAGGATCAAAAATTTCAGAGAAACCATATGGGAGATCGTGGAAAGGAAATGGCAGAGCCTGGCTCCTAGGGAAGAGAAGGCCAAAAAAAGAACCAAGAAAGTAAAGCCTTGGTGATAATAAGAGGGCGAGGCCAACTTAGGAGATTGTGAAAGGTGGTGAAAAAAAAAAATAAAGGGTGAAATGAAAGCAGCAGCAACCCTCAGTTCCATGTCTTTTTCCCACACGAAATCATTATATAATTTGCATTAGATAATGATGCATGTCTTAAATGCAATAAAGAAATGTGTTCCCTACTAACGTGGTCTGCCCTCATATTGTGAAAAGCTAGGGTTTCTTAATGGCTGGGCGTGGTTGTAGAGGGGAGGGTCTCATTGGGGTGGGGTAAAAATTGCTGTGCTCTGCTAAAGAAATTACTGTTTTCACTGTCTTTTTATGGGTGTAGGCTGGTGAAAATTAAAGTGTTGATGGGGTTGCGATTTGGTTTCCGAGGAACAGGTGGTGGGTTTGTTTGGGGAGTGGAGCTAAAGAGGGAAAAAATAAACAAAATGAAAAAAATTCTACAGTCACATGAGAGAGAGTGTGTGATTTAAGGATTATATTAGGGCACAGGTCCCGATTAGGCTTAAGGCTTTGACCGCATACTAACAATTCAGCCGCACAAGACATGATTTCGTTTTTAAGCAAATATTACACTTATAGGAAATGAATCATTACACTAATACTCTTGAAACTTTAACTCAATACGTAATATTATCTTTGAAGTTTTAATTTATTTAATATGATTTCTTAACTTTTGATACATGCTTAATATTATCATCAAACTTTTAATTTGTTCAATACGATCCATTAATTTTTTTATGTATGTTTAACCTAGTCTCTAGTTATTTTCATATAGTCTAGAGATTAAATTAAACATATACAAAAAATGAAAGACCACATTGGACAAATTAAAATTTTTGGGACAATATTATACATGTATCAAAAGTTAAGAGATCAGATTGAATAAATTAAAAATACAGAGACGACATTATATATTGAGTCAAAATTCATAAACTATTTATATCATTTTCTTTATAAGAAATGAAATCTTAAAGTTTTACATTTTAATTTATGGGGTCGCTCGTTCTTTTAGTAAATATTCCGAAGCTGTTGCATGTAAAAGATGGAAGGGACTTATGAGTTGAGATGAGTAATGTCAAGAATTAAAATAACTTATTAACAGCAAATTAGGAAGTTTTACAAAGAATCGAGTAATGTTGGGAATGAAATTAACTTATAGCGGTAAATTAGGTACTCTACTACATCATTATATTAATCAACTATTTTGTAGCGAATCCTTGTGATTCTAGCATATAGAGAAAATTTTCTCCCCGCGAAAAAACCCTAGTCTCGCACGTCAAGAGGGGGAGAGTTTGTGAAGCTATTACTTAAGTAAAGATCCATATCGATGGTACACATTTCAGATATCCCTTCAAAGAGGCTCAATTCACATGGATCAAGCTACAAGTACGAAATAAATGCCGCTCAAGCAAATGCTTTCACTTCCTCGTGATGCTATCTAAAGTTTTTTGCCACGATATTTTTTGGATAATGGTAAACTCCATAGCAACAATAGCTTCTTCCACAATCATTTTACAACTTTTAATATGTAAACTCTTCTTATAATAATTACATGAAAGAAGCTATTCGGTTGTGAAAATTTCATCAGCTCTTTATTTAAATAGGAATTATTAGTTTCTTTTATCTCATATATACGGTTATTGTGAATGTAATATTTATCGTACGTGTGTGAATCCCAAATATATGCAGGTAAAGTCCTCCTCAAGGGGCCAAACCTTAGATTCCATTATAAACTAGTTAGCCAGTTTTACCGGTTATTTATTAAGGCTGCAGCTTTTTTAGTAAGACATAAGTTGTGAAGAAATGTCTTCTAATCAGCTTGCTCCGGAAAACTTTTTAGGTCTTAAGAGATGTCAAAGACTTCAGGTTATATCCAAGAGGAAATTAATTGAAGACTTTTCCGTGTTATTGTTTCACGTGAAATGGATTTCGCAACGATATATCTTCCACTGAAAATCGTCCCTCAATTTTTACTCAAAGAGATGGGTTATGTGGCGATTCCTGATAGGAAATATCATAAGTAGACAAGAACAACAATAACTTCACTCCAAATAGAACTATTTTAATCAACGACAAAACTTAGAAATATAGCCACTTCAACATGACCGAGCATAAACAAACTATGCTTAAATTTAATCGACAATAGAGCTTGAGAATGCAAAGATGCTATGTCGGAATTTAATCGACAACGCAACACCCAAGATAAATATACACATCAAAACTTAATCGTTGACGTGGACTTGGTGTGAGAATTTGTAGAACCACTACCAACTGTTCCAAAAGCTTAAACTTAATTACTCTAACACTCCTCCTCACGCTTAGTCTAGTCTTTTTGTCTAGTACTAAGCGTGAAAATATATCACTGGGGAGGCAAATAGGGGCTTGGAAGGATTGAACTCGGGACCTCCTGCTCTGATACCATGTGAGAATTTGTAGGACCACTGTCAACTGTTCCAAAAGCTTAAGTTGTTGGATGAAAGTGTAGTTTAATATTTAATTACTTTAATACCTGAAACTACAACCAAGAAAAATGATAGAATTTAATCAACGACTCGAGTCTAAAAACTAGAAGTATAGTGCGTGACAATAAAGATAACTTAAAGATAATAGATTTGTTCGTTTGTGTGCGGAGGACATCCGAAGAGTACAATGTAACTATTTAAAGCCTACAATCCATGGTTATCAACGAAGGTTACAAGCGGATGTTATAAGCAGAAGTTACAAATGTTTATTAAAAAAAGAAATAACTTCCTAGTAATACGAGAAGTTGCAACATCCTAAAATAGTGGCAAAATAACCAACCATTGGTATCCTCTGGTCAATTGCTTGATGGTGATATCGATGACTTCATCGATTAACTTCAAAGTTGTGTGTTGTCGATGACTTCACTGGTTGTCGTGACCTGCCTTAACCTCATTCGGAGGGTCCGGCAGTTTTAGAGGTATTGCCATCGATCAATGGCAAGGACTCTCCCAACTCCTACCTCGCTTGACATTTGATTAGGTGTCAACACTGGTGAGTTGCTGATTCTCTTCAAATAACTAATAATTCTATTTCATAAAAGACCAAGCTCTGCTCTTATCAACTAACTTTATCATATGTTGATAATAGCCAAAAGTTAGTCATTATTTGGTGCAAACAGTTAGATAGGAAGATGAATGCTTTTACAAGGATTGCAACTATTGGATCAGCAATCTCAGCTTAGAAAACCAAAAGCAAAATCGCGAGAGGCGATCTACAAGTAGCAGTTTATAGTTTTAGAAAACTAAATTCAAATGCTTTGCTTGGGTCACACCCTATAGAAATGTTGTTGGACATATATATTATCCAAAAATATCTTAGAACCCATGCAATATCACTATTCTAATGCGTTCAGGATCAAGATTCAAGGCGTAATTCATCTGCTAATGTTGACACATCAATGGCTATCTTCCAGGCTAAGATCCAAAAACACTGGTGAGCATCCGTATGTTTATATATTAGGGGTGAATAATTACTGGTTCCTTCTAGATCTCAGGTGGGAACTTGAAACCTGCCCGTTGAAACCGATTCTCCAATTTTTGGAACCTAAAACTTACATTACGATTGTACAGCTTAAAATCTTGAACCTACTCAGGCTACACATGTATTCTTAATTAAACGATTATAGTAAATTATCACATCTAATGTTCACCATTTGCCGCTATAATTCACTAACCATAATTCATATTTAAACACATGAAAAATGTGAAACATTAACAAAGTAAAAATCTCAGTCATGAATATCGCCGAAAATAGAAGCTCAGACTAATTGTTTCAGATTGCATACTCATCATCGAACGCCATGGAATATCGCAGGATCGCGCGAAGACATACAACAAGAAAAATACAAAAACTTGTTCCAGATTCCACCTCTTGAAAAACTTGAATCCTACTCATCAGAATTGGTTTCCCAATTTTTTGAACATAAAAGTTACTATGCATACCTTGGAACCTGGAATCTATCATGTTTTCATCGGTTCCCGGCTCTACTCTAGAATCATATTCACCGCTATTATATATGTGACCCCACGAAATTGATTTTGTGAAAAAAATCGAAACTCATTTAGATATGATTCTCCACGCTACTGGTATAATAAACGATCTCAATTTAGCCCATTCACTCAGATCTCGCGGAATCGAAATCTACTAATCTAAAGTGATTTTTTTTTTTTTCTAGTTGCTCAAATGAAAAGTTGATAGGAGAGGCAGCCGTTTTGTGGTCAAAAGAGGGCTAACATATACTGACCCTTTACGTTGGACACCAAACACAAAACTTCTGATTCACTCAATAGCCAACCACATGATAAGGTTCACTCCAAATTTTAGACCGCAATCACCAAGATAAGCGGACCATTTAATTCACCCCTTTGACTAAATTGTTGGGAAGCAGTAACGTAATGTGGTCTCACTTCCAGCCCCATTTATTGTTTATATATAATGGGTCATCAACTTCTAAGAGATTAACATTATTATATACACATAAGATCATATACACAAAATAATTTTTTGAAGATATGATACTGTGGGCACCTTTCAAGAGGAGCTCAGTGGAGCTTTTCGACAATTAAGGTGCAAGAAACTCGCGTTGTCCCATGCATTATGTCGATGCACCGCTCATTTTCTGCAATATTTTTGGCATCCAGCTAATCTTTTTCTACACTCTATCATGTTTTTAAGCCTGTGGTATACATAGCCACTTTGTTTGTATTATATGGCTCGTCAGGCCCTGAGATTTTGAGGGAGTCAGCGCCGCGCAGGAGAGCGAAAATAACATGAACTTTAAACATAAACAAAGGAGGGTCTTGTCAATGTGCCTGAGTCTAAATCCCGAAAATAAAATGGAAAAAGAAATGGACATAGGTCCGCGCTCTGCAGTGGCTCTACCCAAGGGGACATTCAATGATTATAGTATGTGTACTTAATTATGTTGTGAATGATTAAGTAATATAGGGCAGTTTCATTGGATACAAGCATTCCAATTCTCCTGAACGTCATATGTTATGTGCTGAAGAAAAACCAGCCCACAACAATTTGGATTCACAATCAGACACTGTAATATTTTTCATCTTCCCTTCTTTCCGGGTTTGATGTGGCTGCCCCTGACTATTCTTATGTGGGTTTCTTTTTTTCTCTTTCAAGAACTCAAATTGCTCACGATCTCGCTTGCCTTATCGGCAAAGTACGGCCCCATATCGCGCGAAGGAAAATGGGTTTTACGAGAAGGTGAGATCAGATGTTATGCCAACATGACATTTCAAAGTAAGATAAATTGACAGAGGCGTAGGATATCGTGTGATCCCATTTGCAAGATTTGTACAAAGGACTTTCTCTCTCAAAAATTAAAACAACTCGAACTCTATCGTATTATCTCAGTTAGGCATCTGAAAGGCGTAGGATATAGAGTCTACTGCTATTTATGTGTCTTGAATTAGAGGACTCGCGGTCTGAATTAGAGGACTCGCGGTCTAAATTAACATAATTTGCTTGAATACCCAGTTGTTTGGCGCCCAAAGTTAAAAAGGAACAAAGAGTCGGAAGTAAAGGAAAGGGGAGTTATCCATGAGTGTTTTAAAACCTAAGTTAGACAGACTTTAGGGCAACTTTCTTGACCTTTTCCCATCGTAAGATTTTTTTGGAGCCCCAAACCCTAGCCAAAGGGCATGTAGCTTAGGCTTCAGGAAGGCGACAAAACCACGCCGTT
The DNA here is from genome assembly GCA_019149425.1 of Psidium friedrichsthalianum. Taxonomy (NCBI): domain Eukaryota; kingdom Viridiplantae; phylum Streptophyta; class Magnoliopsida; order Myrtales; family Myrtaceae; genus Psidium; species Psidium friedrichsthalianum. The sequence continues at coordinate 10,796 of JAGVVM010001110.1, read as the reverse complement.
CCTTCGATTGCGAGGTCAATCATGGCCGGGCATTCGTCCGTATTCACCGTGGTCATTTGTAATGAGAAAAGCGGGACATCAAAAGGACTTTGCTCTGTTCGAAGAGGCTCTCATTTTGATTCAGAAAATGGGTGTAAAACTGAGATCAATCATGTATGCCTGAAGCAGCTGTCCTCGTTAAAGATGCGTCGTCCGCAATTATTTAGATTAAGAAAAACATCTGAATTGAGTGACTGGCTCCTCTGCCTTTGATAGCTACTCTTCCGGTAAGTGCATTATTCTACATTTTCCGAAAAGAACATATGTTCATTTCGGAACTTATAATCTATCTGATGATCAAGTATCTCTGAATTACCCTTTCTGTGGCATTGTCCATCACTTCAGCAATGACACCGAAGATGAGCCAATCAGGTATCACAGCCTATCAAACACATAGTTTTATTCCATAGGAGTAAACCTATCCGAGGAGCTTGCTCTCGTAACATTATCTCCTGGAGTGCTCGTTGCCAAAGAATACCCAAATCTAGGACACCAGCTCGCCCTAAACAGATGAATAAGGCTGGAGGGGGCGAGCATCGAGCGCCATGACAATGCAAGAAAGAAGGCTTGCTTTTCGTTGATCTCTTATTAGGGAACCATCACTCAAACCTCTGCATCCCCTCCCCAATAGAATCAATCAATTATAGGTACTCATCATCATTCCGCTGCTCTTATCAACGTTTAATCACCATCTCGTGGCACCACCATGACACCGATCTCCCGACTATTGATTGTGTATCGCAGCAGTTACATGGCACCGGTAGCCAATGAATGTGGGAGGACCCATGGCTCCATTCAGTAAGATTTGGCAGTGGTCGAAGCGGATTCACCGGGGCCACTCCTTTCGAGCCTCTTCAACATAACTAGCCTACAGACTTGCCTGTAAACTATTCCCTCAGCTGGCACGACAGTAAGCTTTCTGAAATTGACTGTTAATAGAAATGAGGCATTTGGGTGAAACCAAGTTCGGGGGACAGTTATTGTCTATTGTGGGCCTCTATGGTAGAATCAGTCTGCCCTTCATTAGGCAGTATAGGTACAAGTGAATTTGAATTAGAGGAAAAAAAATGCCCATTGATTAAATAACTGCAATGGATAAATACACTATCTCGCAGGAAAGGGGAAGCTACAGAAAATCTTGAATTCTACCGAGGGAGGCTACGTAGCAACATATTGAGGTTGGCTGCTCGTGTTATTGCCCACTGTCAAATTTGAACCACTTCCAATTTGCATAAAGTGAAGCTCCGCTATCCAAAGGTACCTGCACTGTCACAGAGGCCTCCGACTTGGGAGCTCTGATTACGGCAGGCAGCTTCTGCCTGTATTTCTTTGCCATAATTTCTGCCTCCGAAAATACTTTCTGAACAGACCAAGTATTAAGCAGAAGGGAGAGACACATGTTAGTTAACATCTCGTGCTTATGTTATGCAACTGTGATGGCACGATGCCAAGGAAACATCACCCACAATAATATCCCTACCTCTTTGTTTGATATAAAGAGACCAGGCTCGCTTTCAAGGTCCACAATGCTGAAATCAACAAATGCAGGAAGTTAGAGGCGTATCCAATGACTGGATGATGTTAGTTCGAGTTAACCCGAAAGAAAAAAGGGCATTGAGAGAGCTTCATGAAGTGCGATGAGGACATTGAGCTAATAAGTGAGCGGGAATTTAGGAAATATCACTTAGAAAATTTCAGCAGTATTTCTTTGCTTATAAAGAGATCCACTCAGAGCAATTCAATTTCATCGATTCAAACTCACTCAGAGAGAACTCGATATAGAGGTGCGATTTGTTGAACATGAAACACGTTTATTTAACCGAAGAGAGGCGAATTCACAAATGAAAGGAGCTCGACTGCAGCTTGTCCAATTATTGCAACAAAATGTTTGAAGTACTTAAATCGGTCAATGATCTCCATTCAGCATTCACATTATCAAGAATTCAGGCGAAGTGGCAAAGCACTAGACAAGTATAAATGAACAAAATAATAAGGTATTTGCTTCCACAATTACCTGAGGGAGATTTTATCAGGAATTATTGACTTCACAACCAGTACTTTAACCTCCTCATCAACTGAGAGGACATCGCTGACAGAAGTGATCCGGGTAGCAGTAATCTTCGAGATATGCAACAAACCACTGGATAACACAAAGAAGGCATGGCAATGCAGGCACATCAGCACAGACTGACCAGATAGTAAGCCACTCAAGGCCAGCCTATTAGAATTAGCATGTTTAAGCTTTTACAATCAACAAGCACATTAGACAGTTTGAGCCCAAAGATATTTGGTCTCCACAAAATGAGGATGAAATTTCAAGTACAGTCTCATTAGCACTAGTCTTTTGTCCTTTATATCACATCTTTTATCTATTCAAAGTATCACAATGGGAAACATGTGCATAAGGAAATATTATATTTTGATTTCATACTAGCAAGAGAAAAATGTGTTCGGGCCACCAACAGTCCAGAAACACGTTAGTCCTGTCACTAGACAAATAGATTATATATGTTCTCCTCAAACAGCATGTAATATCAGCATTATTTTCAACCATTATCATGTGATCAAAAATTGGAAGATAGGATTAAGCAAGGGATGGTAAGCTAGGAATTTGGTGTTCCTTTATAATAAACTTCGTGACAAATTGTGGGACTTTGCCAAATTTGCTACATAAAATTGAAGGCAATAGTGGTAGTTTTCCCAATAAGATTCATAAAAGACCAACAACTCTGCAGTTCTACAATGTTCATAATTCCAACGAACCACCAAGTATGATAATGGAGAACTTTAAAGAGGTATCCTTCTATTAATTTCCATGCCTCCTGCCACTATATCTATTTGAGGCCAACATAGCAACAATGTGATTGAGAAAACAATAAAAGCTTCTGGTGCCCGCTGAGATCACTTTCAAACTTAAGGAATTGCATCTCACCTTCTATTAGTGTCACCGATCCTTATCTGAGCTCCATAAGGTAAAATTTTCTTTACAGTTCCACCAAGAAGTGTCCCCTCTTGTAGGTGCAGCATCTCCTGCAGGTAACACATAAATCTGAAGGGAAGTTCAGATAAAACATGGAAAGCGCAGCAGAAAATGCTAGGCAAAAACTCACCCACGCGTCTTTCTCACTCAAAATCAAGTCGTTCTTATCCTGATCTATTCTTGAAATCAACACTTGTATTTGGCGGCCCACCTACAAAATCAGCCACTGTTGAGCAAAAATTCACTATAGAAACCAACACTTGGAAATAGTGCTAAAATAAATGTGTCAACTACTTCAAGTCTTAGAGCATCCCCGATAGCTTAGCTCAAAAGTGGCTGGCATTGGGAAGGGCAATGACATGGCTGTCCCATATTGACCATGTAGAATTGATATTGGGCTTTAAAAGCAAGGAAAAAGATAAATCAATTAGATTGTCAGCTACCCCCCTTCCTTGCCACTCATCCAATTGACCCAAAACCTCATAAAACATATTTGGCACATCCCTGTACAGTACTCTTTTCCACTGCTAGAGCATTAAGAAAAAATGTAGCAGTAACGGGAGTTTCAATTATTCATCGAGTACAACCTGAAGGTAGCTCACTTTGACTGAACAAATTAGCAGTGGGAACAATGGAGAACATGAAGAAGCTTCCTCCGATACTAATCATGTAGTAAGGAAGTCACATGCTGACTCCAACCACTTGGAACTACTCTATACGAGGCTAGCCATCTCATCTTAATAAGTTTTCCAACAGCAGAATCAGCAGAAGCGTCCATTGCACTAGACAAATTATAACTTTTTAAAAAATCTTATAAAGTATTTGACTTTGAGTCTCATTTTTTCTGCTGTTCTTAGAGCTTTTCAATGTTTTCCTGCTGTAAGTCTAATTTGCAGTGGGATTTTCTTGCTATCCCTTTTATTATATCAATTTTTTTGTTTCAGATTTACAATTTTTTGAACAGTCCTTTCAACAAAGTCCTAAATAAAAGAGCGAAAAAAAAAAAAAGGGTGAACCAGCGGGCACTCAAGATGATGTGGAGTAGTTATAAAAAAATCAGTCTACACAGGCAATTCAAAATCATTAACCTGAGTCCTAACTCCTCTATACAATTTTATAGTCCTTAAAGTTATCTGTTGCACATGCAGAGGCACATGATCTAAAGGATGCCAATTTGGTTTGAATAGACTATTAAACCAAATTGGCATCCTTTAGATCATGTGCCTCTGCATGTGCAACAGATAACTTTAAGGACTATAAAATTGTATAGAGGAGTTAGGACTCAGGTTAATGATTTTGAATTGCCTGTGTAGACTGATTTTTTTATAACTACTCCACATCATCTTGAGTGCCCGCTGGTTCACCCTTTTTTTTTTTTTCGCTCTTTTATTTAGGACTTTGTTGAAAGGACTGTTCAAAAAATTGTAAATCTGAAACAAAAAATTGATATAATAAAAGGGATAGCAAGAAAATCCCACTGCAAATAGGACTTACAGCAGGAAAACATTGAAAAGCTCTAAGAACAGCAGAAAAAATGAGACTCAAAGTCAAATACTTTATAAGATTTTTTAAAAAGTTATAATTTGTCTAGTGCAATGGACGCTTCTGCTGATTCTGCTGTTGGAAAACTTATTAAGATGAGATGGCTAGCCTCGTATAGAGTAGTTCCAAGTGGTTGAAGTCAGCATGTGACTTCCTTACTACATGATTAGTATCGGAGGAAGCTTCTTCATGTTCTCCATTGTTCCCACTGCTAATTTGTTCAGTCAAAGTGAGCTACCTTCAGGTTGTACTCGATGAATAATTGAAACTCCGTTACTGCTACATTTTTTCTTAATGCTCTAGCAGTGGAAAAGAGTACTGTACAGGGATGTGCCAAATATGTTTTATGAGGTTTTGGGTCAATTGGATGAGTGGCAAGGAAGGGGGGTAGCTGACAATCTAATTGATTTATCTTTTTCCTTGCTTTTAAAGCCCAATATCAATTCTACATGGTCAATATGGGACAGCCATGTCATTGCCCTTCCCAATGCCAGCCACTTTTGAGCTAAGCTATCGGGGATGCTCTAAGACTTGAAGTAGTTGACACATTTATTTTAGCACTATTTCCAAGTGTTGGTTTCTATAGTGAATTTTTGCTCAACAGTGGCTGATTTGTAGGTGGGCCGCCAAATACAAGTGTTGATTTCAAGAATAGATCAGGATAAGAACGACTTGATTTTGAGTGAGAAAGACGCGTGGGTGAGTTTTTGCCTAGCATTTTCTGCTGCGCTTTCCATGTTTTATCTGAACTTCCCTTCAGATTTATGTGTTACCTGCAGGAGATGCTGCACCTACAAGAGGGGACACTTCTTGGTGGAACTGTAAAGAAAATTTTACCTTATGGAGCTCAGATAAGGATCGGTGACACTAATAGAAGGTGAGATGCAATTCCTTAAGTTTGAAAGTGATCTCAGCGGGCACCAGAAGCTTTTATTGTTTTCTCAATCACATTGTTGCTATGTTGGCCTCAAATAGATATAGTGGCAGGAGGCATGGAAATTAATAGAAGGATACCTCTTTAAAGTTCTCCATTATCATACTTGGTGGTTCGTTGGAATTATGAACATTGTAGAACTGCAGAGTTGTTGGTCTTTTATGAATCTTATTGGGAAAACTACCACTATTGCCTTCAATTTTATGTAGCAAATTTGGCAAAGTCCCACAATTTGTCACGAAGTTTATTAATAAAGGAACACCAAATTCCTAGCTTACCATCCCTGCTTAATCCTATCTTCCAATTTTTGATCACATGATAATGGTTGAAAATAATGCTGATATTACATGCTGTTTGAGGAGAACATATATAATCTATTTGTCTAGTGACAGGACTAACGTGTTTCTGGACTGTTGGTGGCCCGAACACATTTTTCTCTTGCTAGTATGAAATCAAAATATAATATTTCCTTATGCACATGTTTCCCATTGTGATACTTTGAATAGATAAAAGATGTGATATAAAGGACAAAAGACTAGTGCTAATGAGACTGTACTTGAAATTTCATCCTCATTTTGTGGAGACCAAATATCTTTGGGCTCAAACTGTCTAATGTGCTTGTTGATTGTAAAAGCTTAAAACATGCTAATTCTAATAGGCTGGCCTTGAGTGGCTTACTATCTGGTCAGTCTGTGCTGATGTGCCTGCATTGCCAATGCCTTCTTTGTGTTATCCAGTGGTTTGTTGCATATCTCGAAGATTACTGCTACCCGGATCACTTCTGTCAGCGATGTCCTCTCAGTTGATGAGGAGGTTAAAGTACTGGTTGTGAAGTCAATAATTCCTGATAAAATCTCCTCAGGTAATTGTGGAAGCAAATACCTTATTATTTTGTTCATTTATACTTGTCTAGTGCTTTGCCACTTCGCCTGAATTCTTGATAATGTGAATGCTGAATGGAGATCATTGACCGATTTAAGTACTTCAAACATTTTGTTGCAATAATTGGACAAGCTGCAGTCGAGCTCCTTTCATTTGTGAATTCGCCTCTCTTCGGTTAAATAAACGTGTTTCATGTTCAACAAATCGCACCTCTATATCGAGTTCTCTCTGAGTGAGTTTGAATCGATGAAATTGAATTGCTCTGAGTGGATCTCTTTATAAGCAAAGAAATACTGCTGAAATTTTCTAAGTGATATTTCCTAAATTCCCGCTCACTTATTAGCTCAATGTCCTCATCGCACTTCATGAAGCTCTCTCAATGCCCTTTTTTCTTTCGGGTTAACTCGAACTAACATCATCCAGTCATTGGATACGCCTCTAACTTCCTGCATTTGTTGATTTCAGCATTGTGGACCTTGAAAGCGAGCCTGGTCTCTTTATATCAAACAAAGAGGTAGGGATATTATTGTGGGTGATGTTTCCTTGGCATCGTGCCATCACAGTTGCATAACATAAGCACGAGATGTTAACTAACATGTGTCTCTCCCTTCTGCTTAATACTTGGTCTGTTCAGAAAGTATTTTCGGAGGCAGAAATTATGGCAAAGAAATACAGGCAGAAGCTGCCTGCCGTAATCAGAGCTCCCAAGTCGGAGGCCTCTGTGACAGTGCAGGTACCTTTGGATAGCGGAGCTTCACTTTATGCAAATTGGAAGTGGTTCAAATTTGACAGTGGGCAATAACACGAGCAGCCAACCTCAATATGTTGCTACGTAGCCTCCCTCGGTAGAATTCAAGATTTTCTGTAGCTTCCCCTTTCCTGCGAGATAGTGTATTTATCCATTGCAGTTATTTAATCAATGGGCATTTTTTTTTCCTCTAATTCAAATTCACTTGTACCTATACTGCCTAATGAAGGGCAGACTGATTCTACCATAGAGGCCCACAATAGACAATAACTGTCCCCGAACTTGGTTTCACCCAAATGCCTCATTTCTATAACAGTCAATTCAGAAAGCTTACTGTCGTGCCAGCTGAGGGAATAGTTTACAGGCAAGTCTGTAGGCTAGTTATGTTGAAGAGGCTCGAAAGGAGTGGCCCCGGTGAATCCGCTTCGACCACTGCCAAATCTTACTGAATGGAGCCATGGGTCCTCCCACATTCATTGGCTACCGGTGCCATGTAACTGCTGCGATACACAATCAATAGTCGGGAGATCGGTGTCATGGTGGTGCCACGAGATGGTGATTAAACGTTGATAAGAGCAGCGGAATGATGATGAGTACCTATAATTGATTGATTCTATTGGGGAGGGGATGCAGAGGTTTGAGTGATGGTTCCCTAATAAGAGATCAACGAAAAGCAAGCCTTCTTTCTTGCATTGTCATGGCGCTCGATGCTCGCCCCCTCCAGCCTTATTCATCTGTTTAGGGCGAGCTGGTGTCCTAGATTTGGGTATTCTTTGGCAACGAGCACTCCAGGAGATAATGTTACGAGAGCAAGCTCCTCGGATAGGTTTACTCCTATGGAATAAAACTATGTGTTTGATAGGCTGTGATACCTGATTGGCTCATCTTCGGTGTCATTGCTGAAGTGATGGACAATGCCACAGAAAGGGTAATTCAGAGATACTTGATCATCAGATAGATTATAAGTTCCGAAATGAACATATGTTCTTTTCGGAAAATGTAGAATAATGCACTTACCGGAAGAGTAGCTATCAAAGGCAGAGGAGCCAGTCACTCAATTCAGATGTTTTTCTTAATCTAAATAATTGCGGACGACGCATCTTTAACGAGGACAGCTGCTTCAGGCATACATGATTGATCTCAGTTTTACACCCATTTTCTGAATCAAAATGAGAGCCTCTTCGAACAGAGCAAAGTCCTTTTGATGTCCCGCTTTCTCATTACAAATGACCACGGTGAATACGGACGAATGCCCGGCCATGATTGACCTCGCAATCGAAGGAACGGCGTGGTTTTGTCGCCTTCCTGAAGCCTAAGCTACATGCCCTTTGGCTAGGGTTTGGGGCTCCAAAAAAATCTTACGATGGAAAAGGTCAAGAAAGTTGCCCTAAAGTCTGTCTAACTTAGGTTTTAAAACACTCATGGATAACTCCCCTTTCCTTTACTTCCGACTCTTTGTTCCTTTTTAACTTTGGGCGCCAAACAACTGGGTATTCAAGCAAATTATGTTAATTTAGACCGCGAGTCCTCTAATTCAGACCGCGAGTCCTCTAATTCAAGACACATAAATAGCAGTAGACTCTATATCCTACGCCTTTCAGATGCCTAACTGAGATAATACGATAGAGTTCGAGTTGTTTTAATTTTTGAGAGAGAAAGTCCTTTGTACAAATCTTGCAAATGGGATCACACGATATCCTACGCCTCTGTCAATTTATCTTACTTTGAAATGTCATGTTGGCATAACATCTGATCTCACCTTCTCGTAAAACCCATTTTCCTTCGCGCGATATGGGGCCGTACTTTGCCGATAAGGCAAGCGAGATCGTGAGCAATTTGAGTTCTTGAAAGAGAAAAAAAAGAAACCCACATAAGAATAGTCAGGGGCAGCCACATCAAACCCGGAAAGAAGGGAAGATGAAAAATATTACAGTGTCTGATTGTGAATCCAAATTGTTGTGGGCTGGTTTTTCTTCAGCACATAACATATGACGTTCAGGAGAATTGGAATGCTTGTATCCAATGAAACTGCCCTATATTACTTAATCATTCACAACATAATAAGTACACATACTATAATCATGAATGTCCCCTTGGGTAGAGCCACTGCAGAGCGCGGACCTATGTCCATTTCTTTTTCCATTTTATTTTCGGGATTTAGACTCAGGCACATTGACAAGACCCTCCTTTGTTATGTTTAAAGTTCATGTTATTTCGCTCTCCTGCGCGGCGCTGACTCCCTCAAAATCTCAGGGGCCTGACGAGCCATATAATACAAACAAAGTGGCTATGTATACCACAGGCTTAAAAACATGATAGAGTGTAGAAAAAGATTAGCTGGATGCCAAAAATATTGCAGAAAATGAGCGGTGCATCGACATAATGCATGGGACAACGCGAGTTTCTTGCACCTTAATTGTCGAAAAGCTCCACTGAGCTCCTCTTGAAAGGTGCCCACAGTATCATATCTTCAAAAAAATTATTTTGTGTATATGATCTTATGTGTATATAATAATGTTAATCTCTTAGAAGTGATGACCCATTATATATAAACAATAAATGGGGCTGGAAGTGAGACCACATTACGTTACTGCTTCCCAACAATTTAGTCAAAGGGGTGAATTAAATGGTCCGCTTATCTGGTGATTGCGGTCTAAAATTTGGAGTGAACCTTATCATGTGGTTGGCTATTGAGTGAATCAGAAGTTTTGTGTTTGGTGTCCAACGTAAAGGGTCAGTATATGTTAGCCCTCTTTTGACCACAAAACGGCTGCCTCTCCTATCAACTTTCATTTGAGCAACTAGAAAAAAAAAAAAATCACTTTAGATTAGTAGATTTCGATTCCGCGAGATCTGAGTGAATGGGCTAAATTGAGATCGTTTATTATACCAGTAGCGTGGAGAATCATATCTAAATGAGTTTCGATTTTTTTTCACAAAATCAATTTCGTGGGGTCACATATATAATAGCGGTGAATATGATTCTAGAGTAGAGCCGGGAACCGATGAAAACATGATAGATTCCAGGTTCCAAGGTATGCATAGTAACTTTTATGTTCAAAAAATTGGGAAACCAATTCTGATGAGTAGGATTCAAGTTTTTCAAGAGGTGGAATCTGGAACAAGTTTTTGTATTTTTCTTGTTGTATGTCTTCGCGCGATCCTGCGATATTCCATGGCGTTCGATGATGAGTATGCAATCTGAAACAATTAGTCTGAGCTTCTATTTCGGCGATATTCATGACTGAGATTTTTACTTTGTTAATGTTTCACATTTTTCATGTGTTTAAATATGAATTATGGTTAGTGAATTATAGCGGCAAATGGTGAACATTAGATGTGATAATTTACTATAATCGTTTAATTAAGAATACATGTGTAGCCTGAGTAGGTTCAAGATTTTAAGCTGTACAATCGTAATGTAAGTTTTAGGTTCCAAAAATTGGAGAATCGGTTTCAACGGGCAGGTTTCAAGTTCCCACCTGAGATCTAGAAGGAACCAGTAATTATTCACCCCTAATATATAAACATACGGATGCTCACCAGTGTTTTTGGATCTTAGCCTGGAAGATAGCCATTGATGTGTCAACATTAGCAGATGAATTACGCCTTGAATCTTGATCCTGAACGCATTAGAATAGTGATATTGCATGGGTTCTAAGATATTTTTG
>JAGVVM010001109.1:0-35373 GCA_019149425.1 Psidium friedrichsthalianum | reverse complement strand
GTACGGGCCGTCGCTACTCTTTTAATGGCTGTGGCTCACCGTCTCGGGCGCATTTGGTGGGTAGTCAGTAGACTTGACATAAATTGAAATATTACTTGATCTTTTGCAGCTTTTGTCAAAAAGAGAGTTGATATTTAGTTCGGGAGTTTTGAATTCTTTGGATTAGTCAACGAAGTTTGAATTTTTTTTTGACAAATGAAATTTTAAAGAATATTTATAAATAGTATAAAATTTGAATAATTCGTGGTGCATAGCAACACTTTTGCTTCTGACAAAAATTGATTTTCTTTTTTTTTTAAATAAGTTGATTTTTTTTACTTCTTCAGTGGCTTTACCTCTTATGTAGAAGTTACCATATACCAAATAAATTTTTACTCCTACCCATTTATGAGTAAAAAATATACTTCATAAGTGGTTGTCATGCGTGCCTTAAAGCTCACCCTGGGATGCTAACAAGTACCAACAATAACAATATATATCGACATGAAGATTGCTATTTTTATTACATAAATTAATGCCTTGAGGTAGACTGGCCACGGGCCCGGTTCCGCCCGTGAAACCCCGACCGGAACCGCCCAACGCAACGGCCGTCCGGTTCCGGTTTTCCTGTTTCGGTGAACAGGCGGTTCCGAACCGCCAGCCAACGTCCCCAACGCTACTAGTCCGTTGGGCTTCAACTGCTATTAACCGTTGGGCCCAACGGCCGGGGCAACGCTATAGCCATTGCCCTTTTTTTTTATTAAATAAATTATATGCAAATATTTTCTTATAAATACTCCCCTCCCCCCTTCATTTTATTCACAACTTCTCTCATTTTACTTCTCTCAATTTCTCATAATTCCTCAATCCATCTCAAATTCTCTCAAGTCGCGATACTCGATCATCTTTCATTTCACTCTCGAAATTCTTCATTTCTTTTTTGTTGGAAATTCTCGAAAAATGGCAAGTGGAAGCCGTGGCGGAGGGGTAAGAGCCCGATGGCGCCGATGGGATCGTCCATTATCCTCAATCTCATAATCCTCAAAGATTATGCATATTATGGCTTCGACGACGACGAATTGAATCGACAATATTCCAAATGTCGAGCAGCCCGTTCCAACACAAGGTAAGCTGAATCCTCCCACCGAAGAAGCGTCAACAACGATGGAACGAGAGGGGTCTCCACTTCCTCGATATGGAGCCACTTCACGAAGGCGCACATTGAAGAAAACAAATATCAACTTACTTGCAAACATTGTGAAAAATTTACAAATTCGTAAGTGGTCAAGGCTATGGAACATTTCAACGGCATTGAGGTCAAAACATCCAACGCTAGCTGGGATCGACACTTGTCACAACAATTTCCGGGTACGCCAACTAACGCTCCTCCTTTATTCCGTTATAGCGAAAATGTTTATAAAGAAGAATTAGCTAGATTTACGGCTGTAGAACATTTATCATTTAATTTTGGTGAGAATTTGGTTTTAATAATTTTATACCAAATGCATGTACTCCACAAGCAAAAACCCGTTTCTAGAAATACCCTTAAACGCAAATTTTTAATTTGTATAAAAAGGAAAGAAGAATTAAAATTAAAAAATATTTTTTATGAATTATAATGGACGTGTGCATATAGGTAGCGATGTTTGGACCGATCCTTGGCAAATTCATTCTTATATGGGTATTACGTGTCATTGGATAGATGATGATTGAATATTCAAAAAAGAATTATTGCATTTCGAGTTTTTGAGGATAGACATACGGCAATTAATATTTATAGATTAATTAGACGTTTTAGAAGAATATTGTTTGGTGAAAAAGTTTTTTCTATTGGTTTTGATAATGCCGCGGCAAATACCGCTTCTATTGAAGAGTTGGAAAACTTTGTAAACCCACTTTTGTGGAGAGAATTTTTCATGTTAGATGTGCTTGCCATGTTTTAAACTTAAGTGTACAAGAAGGTTTACAAACTCTTAACGTTTTTCTCAACCCAATAAAATCGCAATCCAATATTTATGGAGACATCCCCAAATTATGAAAGATTGGTGTAGATTTTGTAAACAATATGGAAAAAGGGCAAGAAGATTTTTCAAGAGATTTTCCAACTCGTTGGAATTCCACGTACGAATTGCTTAATCAATCTTTTGAATATAAAGATTTATTATGTGCATTTATTTCGACTAATGTTCCTCAACTTGAGTTATTACCACAACATTGGGATATTTGCCAAAAAATTTTAGATTGTTTAAAAGTTTTCAATGATGCAACTTATACTTTATCCGGTGTTTATTATCCTACGACTCATTTTTTATAATAGAGTGTGTTAATATTGCTGGTGTTTTTGAAGAATATGAAGACGATGAACAATTAGGTGCAACTATTAGGCAATGAAATCAAAATGGCTAACTTATTATAAACATATTCCTTTTATTTATTTGGTTGCTTCTGTTTTCGATCCACGTACGAAATTAGAAGGCGTAAAAGATTTTTTGACTATGTATTATGGATGTCTTCATTATAAAATAGAATTAGATATTAATTTATTAAAAGGGATGGTTAGCAACTCAATAGTAGCATTATATAATGATTATTATATTAGATATAACGCAACTGATATTGGATCTTCTTCTCAATTTAGTCGCGTAGAAAACGAGAGCGGAGGTAAAATGAGTATAGGGTATAAAATGCTAATGAGTAGGCAAAAAAGACAAAGGGGGCGCACGGATATTTCCGAATTTGATCACTATTTAAGCACTAACTTTGAGACTAACTCATTTGCAAGTGGCACAGATTTTCAAATTTTAGAGTGGTGGAAGGAGCATTCGAGTCAATATCGAATTCTCTCTATCATCGCTAGACAGGTTTTAGCAACTCCTTGTTCAACAGTTGCGGTTGAACAAGCTTTTAGCGCTGGAGGCAACATTTTGGACGATCACGCGTTCAAGATTATCTCCGCAGTCTGTGGAGGCTCAAGCTTGTGTCGATGATTGGACGAAGGCTCAATATCGACAACAAGAGATGGATCGCAACGTAGAAGCCGAATTTTTCGATGATGGAGCGAGCACCATGACGGGAACCACCGCCGGAAGCGACGATTGACGATGAGGTAAGTATGGGGTTTATCAAAGGTAAAAGAACTACATGGCTTTTGATTCTTCTATCCCCAAGAAGATATGTAGGCACTTAATGATAATTCATTAAGTCAAGCCCTTTCTCTCTCCCTTTTTTTTTTCCTCTAAGTTTGATTACAATTTTGTAAAATTTTACTTGAAATTTTATTACTTAAAAATTTGATTTGATTTTGAAAATCAAAATTCCCAAAGTTTACAAAAAAAAAAAAAACCGGGCCGGTTCGTGTTCCGGTTCCGTGGTTCGGAACCGGACCGGTTTCGGAACCGTCGGAACCGTCCGTTTCGGAACCGTGGCCACCACTTACTTATGAGGCATTGACATGTCCTTTTTTGACATGTAGGATATCCACTACTCAATTTAAAATTTTAATCTTGAAATTTGGGAAAAAGTTGCGTGCGTTTGAAAGCTCAAGGAAAAATTTCGCAAGCCCCTCGAAAATAGATGAATGATGCTCTAAGCGTAATAGCTTAACAAATTTCAACTGCAAAATAGGGATTGGGACGAGCACAACACCTAAAGCGATTTTGCTAATGCGAGATTTAATCATGGATTTTTATGTTTGCGTAGTTTTTCATTAAACGTTCGTCGTTTAGTTTTTCATTGTTTAAGGTGATGATAACTGTCGAGTGCAATTCTTTTCTTGAGAAAGGCGGGGCTCTTTGCAGGATCGAACTTGCAGGCCGAAGACCCACGTTCTCGCTCGCCGCCCCGCCTCGCCCGCCATCCCCTCCCACATTGTCCAGTCGGACGCCCAAGACAACAATTGGTTTTTCTTTAACTTGGAAAAGGACTCTTTATTTAAGGATAATTTATTTTGAGGGTGGGTAGTTTCAAACCTAGAACTTACCCTATCAAATCAGTTCCTTATTTTTAAACTTGAAACCTTACTTTGTAAACTTTAAAACCAACCATGTCTGTCCATCTGATTTCAGGGTCTTTTCGGGAACTAGGCTACTTCCTTTTCTTTTCTGGTTTCATTTTTTTTTTTCCCATTCTTGACAAGACAATTAGTAACACATTACCTTTATTTACAAGAGGCAAATGCTGGCAGCAGCAGAAATACAAAATGCAAGGTAAAACTAAAAGGAGGGATGCATGTTTCTCGATCTGGATCTTTGGTGGGGACCGATCAGATCTCAGTTCGACACCCGAAAACCGGACGAGAGCCGGCTTGGCAGGGTCGGTTCGGTCCGGTTTCGGGCTCTATCCTAGAATGGTACTCAATCCTTTCTGATGCTAGTACTCTTTGACGCTCCATAATAACCCCCGAGACGCAGCTGCAACGGGCCCAACACAAACCAATAATAGCACCGCTGGCTCTCCCTTCTGGTTGGGGCTTTGTACGATGACAGTGGTCAATCGATGTCGCCATCTCATAGTGATCATTATGCCTGCCTTGGATTAGACTCCTTAATTCCAAATTTAACATCATCTTTAGCCACAAAATGAATGTTCTTTGCGTGGCCAGCGAAACCAGCAAAGCATAATGAACGCCAAGAAGCAGAACCCACCATAAGTAAAGTGTAGCACCACTTACCCCAGAAGAAAAACGTCGACCAAAAACAGAATTTCGACTGCGCCAAGAGTCCCAAATTGCTTGAAAATAGATTATTCTTTATTTAGTAAGCTAAACAAGTCTTTTGGACATTGTTTGAGTGGGCATATCTCAAAATGGATAATAAAGCCGAATATGTAACGTGTTTCATAAACTTGTTGCTTATTTAATGGGATTGATAAATTATAGTCTAATACGACAGCTTTTCCTTTTTGTTTTTCGCTATTTATTTGGCCAAAACTGTTTCGAGGTTCGCTCCACTCCATGTCTACTCTACATTCGCCACTGTCCACACTGCAACTGAAACTGGTCATACCCTTTTGTCTCCGTCCTCTCTCGTCCATGGCGGTCCTCCTCCTCCTCCTCCTCTCCCTCTCCGCCACCTCCACAGCCGTCGACCACCGTCAACATTTCACGGACCCATCACACTCCTCCCTCTCCCTCGTCCCACCCCAGGTCACCCAGGCCTGCAGGGCCACCAGATTCCAAGACCTCTGCGTCTCCTCCCTCTCTCGCTCCAAGCCACCCCCCTCCAAGCAATCCTCCCCTTCCCTGTCCGTCATCCTCGCCGCCGTCGCCTCCTCCTCCGACGGCCTCAACACCGCCCAGTCCATGCTCAAGTCCATCCTCGCCTCGTCCTCCGGCCACCGCAGCCTCAACCTCACCGTCCACTCTAAGAACTGCCTCCAGATCCTCCCCTGTCGCAGCACCGCATGAAGTCGACGGTGGCGGCGCTGCCCCGCGGCAGGATCAAGGACGCCCGCGCCTACATGAGCGCGGCCCTGGAGTACCAGTACAACTGCTGGTCGGAGCTGAGCTACTCGAACGACACGAAGATGGTGGACCAAACGATGTCGTACCTGAACACCCTCATGTCGCTCACCAGCAACGCCCTGAGCATGACGGTCGCGTACGACGTTCGCGGGCCCGCGATGGGCTCCTGGAGCCCGCCCGCCACCGAGCGGGCCGGGTTCTGGGAATCCGGCCCCGGCCGAGGGCCTGCCCCGGGGTTCGCCGGCGGGGTACCGCGGGGGCTGACGGCGGACGCGACGGTGTGCAAGGGCGGCGGCCGGGGGTGCCACCGGACGGTGCAGGAGGCCGTGAACGCGGCGCCGAACAACGGCGAGAGAGGGAGGAGGTTCGTGATCCACATAGAGCAAGGGGTGTACGAGGAGATCGTGAGGGTCCCGTTGGAGAAGAAGAACGTGGTGTTCGTCGGCGACGGCGTGGGCAAGACGGTAATTACGGGGTCTCTGAACGCCGCGATGCCTGGAGTCTTCACCTACAATACGGCTACTGTTGGTACGCTTTTCATTTCTTTTCATGTCCTTGGTTTGTCGGAGGCTTTTAATTTTGTCGGCTTGCTCTTTCGGCGTTATCATAAAAAATGACACAAATTATATATAAATTTTATTACTATTTTAAATTTTTAATTTATTCAATATAACTCGTATATTTTAATTACATGTTTAATTTAATCTCTAAATTGCGTGAAAATATTCAATATTACTTTTAAACTTAAATTACATTAAACGAATTTAAAAGAAGTCAGTGGAAGCATCCAAAGGAGATAAGGTTGCGTGGCAGAACTGTAAAAAATGTTGGAAGTGGTGGTGCAATGAATTACAAATGGATTGCAGCAAACGAACAGAAGATGTGATGGTGAATCATTATTTCTAGCTGGAGTGAGTTCTGCTTTTGAGGCTAATTTTTCTGGAGTCACTTTTCCTAGTGGACCATTCACTTTCATAGGCCTTCTTTCACTTCTCTTTTTGCTGTTTTTCTTTGAAACTTGTGGTTGTGGATGTGACTGCTCCTGTTGCTTTCACCCACATTGTGAAAATTGAAATTAGGGGTGATGTACTGAGCTCATCTGCTTAACTTGATCAATTTGCTGTCACTCCTTGATATGATTCTGTGTTGAGGAAAAAATTGTAGTAAATCTTCACGGCAAATGTAGCTATTAGTAAAGAGAGAAGTGAATTCGGTTAACGGCGGAAGTTATGGCATGTTGTTTGATCCGACATGTGCAGGAGTATTCGGTGACGGGTTCATGGCCCGTGGAATCACGTTCCAGAACACGGCCGGCCCGGACGTCCACCAAGCCGTGGCCTTCAGATCGGACAGCGACCTCTCCGTGGTCGAGGACTGCGAGTTCTTGGGCAATCAAGACACCCTCTACGCCCACTCCCTCCGCCAGTTCTACAAGTCCTGCCACATCGAGGGCAACGTGGACTTCATCTTTGGGAACGCTGCCGCCGTGTTCCAGGACTGCACGATCCTGGTGCGGCCCCGGCAAGTCACCCCCGAGAAGGGCGAGAACAACGCGATCACAGCGAACGGGAGGACGGACCCTGCCCAGTCGACGGCCTTGTTTTCCACGGTTGCTCGATCAGCGGCACCAAGAGGTACATGGAGCTGTACCGCAGCAATCCTAAAGTGCACAACAACTTCTTGGGCAGGCCGTGGAAGGAGTACTCCAGGACGGTGTTCATTGGTTGTCATATGGAAGAGCTCATAACCCGGGAGGGCTGGATGCCATTTAGGCAGGATTTCGCGCTGAAGACGCTATACTACGGAGAGTTTGGGAATTCAGGACCCGGGTCGGACTTGTCGGGGAGAGTATCTTGGAGCAGCCGCATCCCGGCAGAGCACCTGAACGAGTACTCCGTGCACAACTTCATCCAGGGCAATGAGTGGATTCCGTCGTCGTCCCCTTCTTAACTGTGAATCGAAATTACGTCGGGGACGACTGATCTAGACTCGGTTATGTTTGTGGAAGATGTAGGAAGAATCTTGGCATGAGCTTGTAGGACGTTTGTAATGTAAGATATAGTATGGGGGCGGAAGATTAAATCCCATCTTCTGTGCATGTAGTAGACGTGTGAAGAAGAATAATCTCATTTCTGCAGATTTAGAGAAGTCATTGTTAGACTAAATCAGAGAAATTAACGATAACGAAACTCATGAAAATCGGGCAAGAATGCGGAAAGTTGGATGATCGCAAGGGTATTTCTAGCCAATTCCCCTCTCTCGTAATGAAACAATGGTGTGCATACTTTGATAAAGACTAATGTCTAACTTTAACTTAGCCAATTCTTTATTTATATAACCATTCACCCCTCTTCGGATAATGTTTCTCACCAAAACGATTATTGAGCTGAGTCGACTACAACATAATTAATGTGCATAATATGACGATAATGAAATTAAATAACCCATCTTCTTCACTAAGATTTAGTTGGACCTCTTCATGGTTGGCGGGCACAAAGTTCAGTATAATCCAGAGGGGCTAAAAAGTAAAAGACAAAAGGAAATATTAAAGGGCCCAACCGGGTTCGAACCGGTGACCTCTTGATCTGCAGTCAAATGCTCTACCACTGAGCTATGGACCCCTTCACGATTCAATAACGACAATAATAGATTATAAACATAAATCCATGACTCTGCTCCAATCGAACCAGAGTGACGTCCTCATATTTCTCGTGTGGTTTATGATACTGGGCAACAGCTTAGTTTCCGGTACGAAGTAACAGCGAAACTGCCTTAATTTTTCAGAGTAGAAAGTGATGAAGTGGTGCTTGATTCTTCTAGCATTGGGAGACAAGATGAACGGGCATCTTTGATTGTTCTGACCAAGTTACATTTGTTTCTTCCAGTTGTTATTTGCAATCAAATCCAATCTCGGAGAATCAAGGGGGGTCTCTATCAGACACCTTATGCAATAGGAAGAGGTGGCAAAGAAAAATCGAACCGATCGCCGGAAGATCGGTCTCTTCCTGTGAAGGAACTTTAGTTTGGCATGGACCTGATAAAAAAAAAAAGCATCATCCCTCGGTTACTCACAACTGGGAGAGAGATGCTGAAGAGATCGCCGGAGGCGAGGGCGGGAGGAACTCATTGTCGGTCCAGTTCGTCTCGCCCCAGTGTTGCAACATGCTCTTCCAGTCGCACAGATTGTCGATGCACTTGCTTAGCCGCGCGTCCTTCACCTTGATCTTCCAATGCCCGTCCGAGTAGTTGGCATTCTCGGCCTGTCTCCGATCCCACTCCAGCTGCGCCTTCTGCTTCGACTTCAACATGCAGAACTGCTTCAGGACGTCCGGCATCGCGTCGTGGACCCTCCACCACCGCTCGTGCGCGACGTTACTGGCGAACTCCTGGAAGAAGTCGACGTTCCAGTTGCAGTCATAGTCCCGAAAGCAAAGCCACGGCTTCACTCCTAGATAGTGAAGCACGTAAAGGATCGGGGTTCTGCCCCGAAGAGCCGAGTCTTCATCCGCTTCTTCTCTTCCTCGTCGCCGACCCAGAAGTGCTTCAAGAAGTTCATGTGTCTTGGGATCCGGTGCCACCACGTGAAGATCTCGTTCAAGTAGCCTTGGTCGCCACCATTGTAGGACTCTATCTCATTTATGTGCTTCATCAGAAGGTTGAACGTGCAATTCGAAGGCTCGATCACCATGACACCAGAGTTGAATAGGGTGCCATTGTTCCCGGTGGCCGAAATTTCAGGCATTGCAAAGAGGAAATCGATGTTTCGGAGGATGAGCAGGTCAGCGTCGATGAAATGATCTTGTCATAGTCTGTCAGCTGCCACAAACGGAACTTGCTGTAGTTCCACTCGTTGTAGGCGTCTTTCTCGGCCTTTGGGTTCCTGATCCGCTGTATCGTGCGGATCTTCCAACCGGCCGCCTCCAGACCACTCCTGTGGTAGTTGCTGATGGTATCGTCCACGAGTATCACGAGGTCACGGGTCGAACCGGCCATTCTTATGCTTTGAGCCGCAGCTATCGCCCCACAGACGTATACGTGAGCAGAGTGAAGGATGGTCGCATAAGCTTCTCGGCGTGGATCTCCCGCGTAAACCCGCTCTGTTTGCAAGAAAACGGACTTGTGACATCACATACGGGATAGCATATAAGATCGTGGCATGAATTTCCACGAGAGAGAGGGAGAGATTGTTATAGAACTGACCTCTTACATTGAGAGGAAGAGCAAGTTCACATGACCCAACAGGGAGCTGCAGCTTCTCTCTCAGGACACTCAGATTTGGTCTGTAAAGCCAAACATTGCCCATCTTCACGACAAGCTCTTTGCAGGTGAACAAGTTGGGTGTCGGAAAGCAGTTAGTAACAAAGAGGACATGCACTGGATAGCTCCCTTTGGCTGATGACGCAAGCCGCGCCGCTGTGAGCTGCAAGTGGAGCCTCGCCACATCTCTCGACCAATTGCCCTCGTCCCTGCATGGAAGTTTCACGGCAATCAGATCAAGCCGCACAGCTGGTGGTTTGATGCGCGGTAGGTTCGGGCAGATGGGTATTTCAGTTTCTTCTTCCTCGTCTATCCACTCCGGATATAACGAATCCCAGGTGACGCTTTTGCCAGCATGTTCCAGGGGCAGAACAATGTGGTCTGCCCTCTGGAAAAGCTGCTTCCAATATGCGTTTTCGCTATCGTTGAAGTTTAAAAGGCCGATTCCGTGATAGTCGTTTTTCCCATTTAGGCTGTCTGTTACGTCTCTTATGTCCTCCCAATCTACGTTCAAATGCGACATGTATCGCGGGTCTGATCCGCCCCATATCCACCTGTTGACAAAACTTGGCCTGAAAGCAATAGAATAAAGAAAGTTATGATTGCTGCCTGCTGGCTGCACCTGAGTAAGAAATTGAGATGCCTGTCCCATGTGTTTGTACATTAAGCAATATACGAACACTGTCTCTGTGTTTGACATATTTCTTACCGAATCGTGGATGATGACAGACTTTCGCTATTGTAAGCTTCTGGACGGTAGAGGATCGTTGCCAATGTGCCAAATATAGTAATAGCAAGGAGGAATTTCAATGAAGAGAACTTGCAGTTTGCGCTCTTATATTGGAGGGGCAACTGGAAAGATTTGTTGATTCCTTTGAATTTACTCCGCTGCAGTTTCCTCTTGTGTATTTCTTCACTGATTCAAGTAGACATTGGCGAAAGGGTTAGCAAACAAAAGAGATAAGAAAGTATGTGACAGTGGTAGATGATTCCAAGCAGCTTAGCAGAATTATGCATAATTTTTGCGATAGATGTAGCAAATCAACTACAAAAAGCAAAATGTTCGTGAAGTAAATTCAAATGTTAGTCAATCTTTAGTCAGAACAGATGGATACTAACTACATCGGCAGATAAATATTTTGTTCTAATTTGGTTGGTTTGAAGTATGAACCTGTAAAAGTTCTGAGTTTTTACTGATATTTTGAGACTACTATTGTCTTCTAATCCTAAAGCCGAACTATTTGCAGACGAGTAGCAAATTGCTGCAGCAGCTGCTTTTCTAGATTGATGATCAATTGGTTTTCAGCTAAATGGTTCGCGGAAGAAATTTCCCTGAGCATGAAATCTGATTTTTGGTGACATTATGCCAATGTGTACATTGTGCAAAACTACGCAGCAGTGTTCATCTGGGATGAATTTGATCTACAGTCTTCACGAAAAGGGCATTGGGGTACTTCATAAGTAGGTAGAAGCAGACTGTGACTCTTATAAGGAGGCTCTCTAAGGCTGCTATAGAAATTCACATTGACTTAGCAATTGCAAGCAGAACATGTTGGAATTTTACGTAGCATAACCATTTCAAGTATTTGATCTAGATGCAAAAACTAGAATTGCGTAGCTTATGCTGTTAAAATTCATTTTTCAGGGACTTCAACGTTTCAAATAAAGCTTTCTCTGTAAGTAAGCTCCCCCATGGTTTTAATGAAACATAATCTGATATTTGAATGAAGAATAAACTCACTTTGATAATGCCAATCTGTGTTTGATCTCGAGATTATCGTCTGAACTTCCCATTGCGTCTCTCAGCTGGATTTACTCAGAGCAGGTGAATCCACCATCTGATCGACAAAAACAGTGCGGAAAAATCATCAAACATGGTCAGAAAAAGACTAAACCAGGCGCGTTGGTCACGGCAATTTGAGTAGCTGAATTTAAAAAGGACGTTATTACACATAAAGAATGGCAGAGTCAAGAATTGGGCAAGCAAGCATTTTTCAAAGTCGGGAAGATTGTTGTGTCAAGAAGTTGTCTATGAACAGATAATTCGACGGAAACCAAATTAAGGCCCTTCTGTGACATTCACAACATTCCGCATTCCTGGCGAAGAGATGGGTAAGAAAAACACTTCCCTGACTAGAATTCCCTGGAGAAGAAGAAACTACAGCAGAAAATTTTGGACCGCTGAACATTACATGAATAAAACCAGAGAACTAATTCAAGAAACACTAACTATCAGATGAAACTTGATCAAGAACGACAGTATTCAGGCAGTCGAGAGAGAGAGAGAGAGATAGAGAGAGACTTACAAACCTATGCGGTTCCGGGGTCTCTTCCAAATGACATGGAGAAGCAAATGAGATGAGACAGGTCTAAGAGGTGTCAATATAAAGAGGATATGACTTTGTGTTTGAATTCCTGTTCACACTTTGCTTTCCATTGCTTTTAGAACTGCTTCATCACCAACACCAACTTACCTACTTTTTCGTTCTTCTCTCTCCCCGGTATGTTTTTGCTACTGCTCTCCCACTTAATCCTGATGTCCTGGCAAGGACTGATCAACTGTAACTTTCTCCAGGTCGAATATCGAGTTCAAGTTGCGGTTACACTAACACGGATGTAGATGGAAATGACAATTAAATAGGTACGGCTTGCCACTTTTATGTTAGTTGTTAGGAATAAAACATGGACTAACATTGAAATTCTCTGCAAATGCATTAGGAAATTGCAGAGGAGAGGAATGTGCACGCCAGTTTAAAAAAAAAAAATGCAGAAATTACATGCTGAGTAGCAATTATTATAGAAATGGATAAAGGACTAGCTTTGTCAACTTGTGCCAAGCCACCAAACCCCAAGAAAGTCTTACAATGATCATTATAGAAGTGGGAAAAATAGGTTACTCTGATCTTTAACCTTTTTCTCCAAAAGTGCTAAACAAAAATTGTCATCATTGGAGGTAGTTGCTGCATTAGGTTGAAGAGAACAGATTAGTTGATGATGCCTGATGCATATGACAGTGGAAAGCGAGTCAACTCATGCCCCATCTCCCTACCCAAATTGGGTAAAGCCTATCATATTACTTCAAGCTATAGGCTGAAGATTCATATGATCCGTTGGAAAGCTGACTGTTAAACCAATTGGCAATTATACTCGATGCTTTTTGGTTAAGTTAAAAAGTTCCTGTAAATGATACCCTTTCATAAAAGGTGTGCTGTCATTTGTTAAAGAGGTGAAACCTCTATATGGCCCCCCCTTTTTTTTAGGGTTATTATCGCCAAAAACTCCGATTTGGTACATTTGTGACAAATTTATCCCAAATTAATTTTTTACCATCAAAAACCCCAAATTAGTACACTCGTGAGAAATTTACTCTCCATTAATTGTTTTTAAATTAGGTTAATACCAAAAAAAAAAATCAAATTGAAGCATATATGGCAAATGGAAGGAAAAACCCCAAATCGGTACATTCGTCAATTGTCACGTATCATCCAACTTAGCAATTTGACAATAAAATTTAACGAAAATTAATGGAAGGTAAAATTTATCACATGTGTACTAATTTGAGGTTTTTGATGGTATCGATCCCCTTTTTTAGCGTACAAGAAGTATGGATAAAAAGACTGGGACGATCATAAGGGAAAAAAATTTGAACTATAGAACAATATCAGTTGTATGAGCCTATGGATCAAGTCAGTGCTTTTTTTCTCTTTTTTTGGTCGAAGATCAAGTCAGTGTTTACTCTTTTTTATCTTTTGCACTTTTTCTTTCTAAATTCTAATATAAAGAACCAGAGAGATGACTACAGGAATCATTTTTGTCGTTCTTGGCGTTGCTCCATATTCCTTAATGCTAAAGTAAAACTAAGGTGGAATTGAAAGACCAAGCAAGACCAATAATCCAAACAAAATTTCGCCAAACCACAAAAAAAAAAAAAAAAGGAATGAATGCAAACACAGTCAAAGACCGCAATTAGAACGTTTAATGAGATTAGGTTGGTTGACAACCACTAGGTATCACTTTCCAAAGGGACATCTCACTTTCCATCTGATACCATATCATCATGCCAAAGATCTAAGCATTCAAGTGAGGTTGAGCTGATTCCAGAAATCAGATAAGAAGTACAAACTCAAAAGTCTTGATTGGGAAAAGTCTCTTGTAATTATATAAGACAATTGAATCCATTAACCAAACATTTGATCGACCACCATGAATATTAGCTTCGAAGCTTCCAAAAGGGTGGGAAAAAGGAGCAGGAGAAGTCCACGTGGCGGCAACCCAACTGCACACTTGCGATGGAGATGAGAGTCGAACTTGTCTATTCTATTTTGGCCCTTCGGGATGGAAGCCGTGCACCCATCGCTACGTATCTCTCTGTTTACTATATCCCATGCACTTATCTGACTACTATATTCCATTATATATATAGAGAGAGAGAGATATATAAACATATGCCTGTAAAAGTATGAAGATAGTGTAAATGGAGACGGGACACCGTATGAATGTTGTAGTGGAAGCAAAGCAAAACCGACCAAAAGGTAAAGAATGTGGTTCTGGGGCAGCTGTCGATGTATTCATTGGGAAGCAGAAGAGGGGCTTTTAATCAATGTTTCACTTGCACAACCAATACTGCCAAAGATGGTATGGAGTATAAATTATTTTTTACAAAGTAATTCACAAAAGGTATACCCATCTTCTGTTTTCCTTTTCTTTTTTCTTCTTTCATGTTCATGTTGAGATTTCGTTTGATATTTGGCCTTTTTGGACCACTTTAAGATGTAGGAAAACGAAATTTACCTAGAAAACATAGGTAGGTGTCTGCAAGGAAATTTTCGGGTTACGATAGGCACTATGTTTGGCCATTCTTAGTTGGTCTACTGGTGAATTCAAGGAGAGTTCCCGACGAGCGGAAAAGAGTTTGCAGTTCGCACGCCAATGATTATTTCTCTCTAAAGTTTCTTCTCTCCCAATCATCTGGGTCCTCTCCTCCTACTTCCACATCACAACCAAACATGATTTTAGGGCTACATATTGAGGTTTTATTAACGCATCTGAATCATGCTTAAGCCATACTTAATGGAGCAACTAAGATTAACGCATCTGAATCATGCTTAAGCCGTACTTAATGGTAGCTTCAAAGATTACCAAAACATATGGGGAGGGAAAAAAGATAAAGCTTGAAGGAACCTATTCATAATTGCTTACAGCAGAGAGAGAGAAGCCGCCAATAAGCTCATCAAACACTTACAAGCATGGGCCACTAATATCCATGCGCAGCCTCACGTCCCTGTCAGTAAAGCAATCTGTTTTGCCTTTCGTATGCACTTACACTTCTCTAGCCTTGCACGTTAAAACCATGAAACTGGAAGTGTCTTTGCTTTCGAAACCCAAAGTCTGGCAATCAATCCTGGCCAAAAAACTTGACATTGCGGCAATATAGATTACGCAATATTTATTATTTTAAAAAAAAAAGGAGGTTTCTTCCAGCCCAAAAGATAGAGGAGTGAATGTACTAAATTTGATCATGAATGTCAGCCACCGAACAAGGGTCAATGAGAAGTTCAAAATTCGTCATTCTCAAGCAGCCATGTCTATGT
The DNA here is from genome assembly GCA_019149425.1 of Psidium friedrichsthalianum. Lineage (NCBI taxonomy): Eukaryota > Viridiplantae > Streptophyta > Magnoliopsida > Myrtales > Myrtaceae > Psidium > Psidium friedrichsthalianum. The sequence continues at coordinate 20,085 of JAGVVM010001109.1, read as the reverse complement.
CTGCAGAACGAAGATGCTTATCATTTTGCCTCCACAGCCACTGCTCCAGTACAGAGCAACCAAATATAAAACACACACGTTCCCCTTGATTGTATATGGCCAATGACAGATTATGAGGGATAAAGGAATCCCTTTACTTGATAAATGAAGGAATAACATTGTTATACTATCAAGTGGCCTCTTCCCGAGTTTATGCATCAGGCACAGATAATTTCTCCTCTTTAGGCGGTGCAAACTGTTTGCAAAGCTTGGATCTTGTCCAAGGATCCATAGGAGGTCTCTGTGGAGGTTGAGGGGCGGAGGCTTTGACTGTCTAAGTTCATTTTCTCTGTCAATAAACCTGTGCAAGTGCCATTCAGCAAAATATAGCCTGTTAAGACATCTAATTGCACAAACCACTCAGAATGCACATAACAACATCACCAAAGTGACATCAAGATTCATTACGAACCACTCTTCTAAGGATCATGTGTCATTGGATATCAATGCCCATGCGAAGCTTCCCCAAAGCTCCACTCACTTTGCATCGTCGAAATAAATAACAAACCCTCTCTCCCTAACAACACCACCAAAGCGACATCGAGAAGCATTATGAACCACTCAGTTTTCACAAGATGTCAATGTGGTCTCCCTCCCTAACAAAATCACCAAAGCAACATCGAGATTCGTTACGAACCACACTTGCGAGAATAATTTTTCAAGCTTCCTCAAAGCTCCACTCACTTTGCATCGTCGAAATAAGTAACAAACCCTCCCTCCCTCCACTTTGCACCAACAACACCCTCTCCACTCACTTTGCATCGTTAAGTAACGACCCTCCCTCCCTCCCTGTGGGGGCCCTAAACCACAGGAAACCAATGACTTGAAGTTTCATATTCTTCCATTTGACGATTCTCTCCTCCTCTCCCCATAAGTGACAGAAGCTACTAAAAAGCCATTGGATCAAACTTGAACTTAGTTGCATACTTTTAAACCCCTTGCACAGCCTGTTCTAGCTCATGAGATGGCAGACATGGAAGAGGGCTTTAATACCCAAAAACATCAAAAGAAAGAAATAGAATTATGTCCTTACTCAATATAAGCCATGGGTGCAGCATCACCAACTCGTATGCGAGTTCGAAGAAGTCTTGTATATCCACCAGCTCTATCTCTGTATTGACATACATGAAAAAGGTAAGGTTTATAACAAATGAAGGGATGAAAGACTTCTGAGCTTGTACTCACTTGTATCTATACGCCAATTCGGTGAATAGTTTGTGAAGGACATCATCTCCTCGCACAAAAGCAGCTGCTTGCCTGGCAGCATGAAGGGTACCCTGGCAAAATATAATAAGTATCACAAAAGAGTCAAACAGTCCAACTAACATGAACTCAGCACAAATTTTACTTGGCCGACAGTACAGGAATAGTCGAATAGGATGGGACAAAACTATTGAGTTTACAAAGATATGTACCCAAAACACTAAGGTAAAATTCTTTGATCATCAAATTTTCTGTCAACTTCACTGAGCTTCACTATGAATTAGTGAAACCACTCAACTTTTAATACTCTTTCGAATTTATCACTCTAAAACTATCTTGTCAAGATACGAACAGAGATTTCACATGACTATCCAATTTGTCAAAGTTTGAACAGTGAACTTGAATTCCACGATTTGAAAACCCTTGCCACCAGCCTCCTTCTCCTCTCCCTCTCATCTCCACACAACTTCCTTCTTCTATCTCATGGAGGGGAGGGTTTGAGCCAGATCTCTCCCTCCCCTCCTCTCATTAATTGATTTAGTTCTCTATTTCTTTTTCTTGTTTCCTCCTGTTGTGGAGCCTTTTTTTTTTTGGCGATCTAATCTAATTTGAAGCTTTTCTCTGCCGTTTCAAGGAGTTTTTTAGTGTATGTTTTTGGGGTTTCCCTTTGCTCGGATTTTGTCAGTGTACGAGTCTAGTTTCGAAGGAAATCGGAAGAGCTTCGTGAAGGTTTCATTCTTACTATCAGATCTATGCTCGTTAATCTTTTTATCCTGCATGCATTGGTGTTGGGGATCTCCAACCTAGCCGTGCACCACTCAAAAGCAAAGCTGTAGCAATAGGTGATGATTTAGGGGTGTGCTTATTACAAAAGATGGATTCGGTGATTGGCCGTCGATTTGGTTTGAAGAAGCCATAGATTTGCTCTTCAAGCGTGTGATCCCTATCCTTGTTCTGATGATTCATTTTGTGATCTGAAGCTTGTTTTGTTTTGAAATTGTAGCAAAGACGTTTCTCCTACTATTATTATATTATTTTTTTTTTTGCCAAAATGAATGAAATGTTACTTTGACAAAAAAAAAAGGTTTTAAAAGTGAAATTGTAGTACCAATCTCAAAAATTGAATGTCATTATGAATTGATGTCAAAAGATGAGCCATTACAATTATGTTAAAAAAAAAAGTCTTTTCAGATTTTTAGTAGTGGTCTTGATTGTAATTAACAGAATGGTAAAATGAAACAACGTCAAAAGATGAGGGCTCACAATTTAGAAACTTCAAGCCCTTCTAAAAATTGACAAGTTCGGTACCAATCAAGGCGAAGTATTTCAAATAGTATATTTCGGATAACTTCTGCATTATTTTGCCAGATTGTCAAGTTCCGAAAGAATTTCTTTTTCAACAGCCTAACATCTAGAAGCTACATCAGCTAACATCTTTAGAATCCCAGATTAACCAGCCACTGGAAAGTACTTAGCCAGTAGAACTGTAATGGAGAAAGATGAGAATGAAGTAAAGTTTTCTTATCAAGTCTAAACATGCACCAAGAGGTGAACCACTTCCAACAATTAGAGTCAGACTTCGATTAATGAAGCTCCCGCAAAACCTCAGGGCATTGCACGACAATATTATCAGCTACAACCTAAAAAGTATGTCATTCAGGGGTAGCAGAAAATCTATCATCGTCAATGGCAATAATGGTAGAAAAATTACATGATCGTACCTCTTTACCGAGCTGTACCATATTATCAGCCAACCGCCGGACCTCTTTGGCCTGCATTTTTAAGATCAATACGACATATGTAGTTAGAATGGTAATCGTTGTCAAGCACTCCATAGACACAAAAATGAATAGCATAGCAACTTACCTTAGCCACAGTGGTTTCAATGCGCTCATGTTTCACCAGCTGCGATACCATTGTCCTGTTCACCGAATGATTCCAGCAATGTAAAACCTTTACAAGCCCAAAGGTTCGAATTCAAATCCTTAGAACAGGGTTGCGACAAACCTCAGCATGGACATTCTGTGAGCAGCAGGCCTACCAAGCTTCCTAAACTTGGTCATTTCTGGCGAAAGATTGCACACATAATAAGCATAATCCTCAAGAATTATTAAAACAGAAGATTTTTCAACATTACAACCACCATACAAAAAAAAAAGAACAAAGAAAATCATCGCAACTTCCTAATGTGCTGCGATGCTTGACAGGGTATGACATTGTGGTTATGCCAAGTTCATCATTCAGGGTCCTTTTACTTTTTTAAATCACTCTTCATTAACAATTCTCCACAAAACGCTCTCAGCTACCATAAAGCAAACGGATTCATCTAAAGCATCTGAATATCAGCAAATCGAAACATGGAAATCTCGCGTAGACAGTTCGAACTCGCCTTCAACTGCAGTGTAATTTCAGTCTCGGACTCAACGAATCGACAAAAACGGCGAGGAGGAACGGACCAAGATCAATTTGTTGAGCAAACAAGAAATTTCAAAGAGAATCCCAAGAGAACCCACGAAGTGCGGTACTCCGAGAGATTGCTAGCGTAAGAGCAACCAAAAACCAAGAACGCGTGAAGATCATGGGAAGAAAGAAACACCTACCGGAGTCCGATCACGCACAGCCGAAGAAGGCGAAAATGAAGCGGCCTTCGGAATTGATGATTAAAGTCCGAAGAGGTTTGAGGCGAATTGGGGTTTTGAGGTGGTTTTAGGCTAAAGCCGGTTCGGATGACGGGCCGGGCCGGGTCGGGCCGACCTGGACTCGTATCTGTCGGGCCGAAGCCATCCATTCTGAGAAGAAAGCGATCTGTGTATGCCCGATATAGACTTGGGATCCACTTTGCCGGTTTGGTCTAATATCCATTTAAAATAGGAAGTTACTTAGTTATTCAATAATAGTAAGATCAGCGATCACCCTACTTTTTTGCTAGCTACTCACATCTTGCGCTATGTCGAGATTTCGTCTAATGAGTACTCACCAGAAGACAGGCAACTTGTTCTCCTTTATTAGGTCGGAACAAAGGACTTCCCCAACCCTTTACTACATTTCGCATCGCATTCACTACCCCGAGAGGATCCTAAGCTTTTCGAGCTTCATTAGATCCACATTCCCTACTGTGAATGATTTTTTCGTTTCTTAGTAAAGTCTGCTCTTTTCTTCATCGGACCATTATACTTAATTTGGGCTTGGGTGGACTAATGTCGAGCATGTTCTTCTTCTTCTTTTGCGGTCGATGTCGGGCAATTTTTTTTTCTTATAATAAATCACGTAACAAACTAGTACTAATTTATTAGCACTTATGTATAGTTAAAGCGGGGAACGAGAGAATCTTTCTAAACCATCAAATGCCATCGAATTCTTGAGAGAAGAAGGGATCACAACATTTTTTAGGGTTGATGTTTTATTAATTTGATATCGTGCCGCATTTATTCTTTCTTTCTTTCTTTTTTTGGGTCAATAAAAGCACTTCATTCATTCATTCATACATAGAGCAAAAATCGCTTGGAAAAACGACAATTGAGTCTCTGAACATAAGATATCCCAAAGAGGCTGCGGGAGAAGAAACCCAATTCGAAAAGTGCTGTTCGATGGAGAGAATCAAATCATCGGGGGTGAACACACAAGGGAGGAATTAGCTGCTTCAGGACTATTCTCACGTCTCGAAAACCTGACCCTCGTCAATCTTCCAAAACTAAACAGCATTTGCGACCAGACTCTACTTTTCCCCGTGGGCGTAAGCTTCCTAACATTCGAGACCAGTGGTCCCAACTCCCAAGGGGACAAAGGCTGGAGGGTGGGGGGTTCCAATGAAGGAAAAGAAATCCAGCAAACAACTTCTGGTTGGACTTCGTTGGTGTATTCTACTGCAAGGCAAATTAAATGAAACTCTCGAACGATTTAAATAGGATCATAACTTTTTTTTTCCTTTACTGACGTGAGTCTTGTTATTTCTTTATTTGTATATTTCAATTCGAGGAACAAGTTCAAACAATCTCCACTCAAAGCTCGGACCTTATTGAGATGAGACGATAAATTGAGCCTAAGGATCCTCGACGTCAATGCCCTTGTGTTGATTTACAGGTACAACTTTCTCTCTTGATCCGATCGATCGACGACATGAACATAGCACTAGTTCAAGAAAATAAAAGATATTACTTGATTCATGGGTGCATCGTCCTGTTTTACTCCGATCGAAGTCATGAGCAGAAAGACCAGCACGAAAAAATAAGAGGCGTTATTTAATTTATGAGTACATCATCCTATTTTGATGGGCTTTTTTCGAAATTAAATTTTAAAAAAAATTTTACAAAATTAGGGTAAAAAAAAGTATTTACAAGATTGGGGTCCGTACGGCAGTCACAATGTTGCGCGGGGCCTGTGCAGCAATTGCACGGTGCCGTCCGGGCCTGTGCGGCCCACGGCCCGTGCATGCGCTACAGTGCCACGCATGGGCCAGATTTTTTTTTAATTTTATTTTTTTTACCGTTTTCTAATATTTTTATAACTTTGTAAATAATTTTTTTCTTTTGTAGCTTATTTTTATAACATAATTATCAATAATTAATTGAAAGAAATTTGTTAATATGTATGTAATTATTTTATAAAGTATGTAAATAAATTAATTAAAAATATTCACAAGGCCGGTGCGGTAGCATTTTTTTATTTCAGTTTTTGTATGTGTTTTTTTATTTACTATTTATACAACTTTGTAAAAATATTTTTCTTCCTATTGAAGCATATTTTTATAACATAATTATCAATAGTTAATTGGAAATTTTATTAAGATGTATGTAATTAATTATTTACTATGTAAATAATTAATAAAAAATATTCACGAGGCTAGTGCGACGGCGTTTTTTTTAATTTCTTATTTTTATAATTTTATAATTTTATAAATATATATTTTTTCTTTTGAAGCTTATTTTTATAACATAATTATCAATAATTAATTAAAATTTTTATTAAGATATATGTATGTGATTAATTTTTTTAGTATGTTAATAATTAATAAAAAATATTAACATAATTAGCATTTCTTTAATTTCGTTTTTTTACGTGTTTTTATTTATAAAATTTATATAACTTTGCAAATATAATTTTGTTTCCTTTTGAAATTTTTTTTATAATATAATTATCAATAATTAATTAAAATTGTATTAAGATATATGTAATTAATTTATTTACTATGTAAATAATTGATAAAAAAAATATTTACGAGGTTGGTGCGAAGATTATTTTTATAACATAATTATCAAAAAATTAATTGAGAATTATATTTATGTGAATATTTGTATATTTATGTGAATTTTTTTAATTATTTACATAGTAAATAAAAAAAACACATACAAAAAATGAAATAAAAAAAAGCTACCGCACCAGCCTCGTGAATATTTTTAATTAATTTATTTACATACTTTATAAAATAATTACATATATATTAACAAATTTTTTCAATTAATTATTGATAATTATGTTATAAAAATAAGCTACAAAAGAAAAAAAAAAATTGTATTTACAAAGTTATATAAATATTAGAAAAAAGTAAAAAAATGAAATTAAAAAAATCGGGCCCGTGCGTGACACTGTGGCGCATGCATAGGCCGTGGGCTGCACGGACCCCAATCTTATAAATACCCTTTTTATCCTAATTTTGTAAATAATTTTTTTTAATCCTAATTTGGAAAAAAGCCCTATTTTGATCCCATCGATGACATGAACATAAGACTAGCTCAAGAAAAATAAGAGGACGTTGTTTAATTTATGGGGTACATCGTCCTATTTTAATACGATCGATGACATGAGCCCAAGACGATAGCTCAAGAAAATAAGAGACATCATTTTACATCGGTGCCCAGCAATTTCACGGCCGTCACTCCCCTGATTGTTGCTTGCGATTGAAGGAGGAAAAGTGTCAGAAAAGTGGGGTTCGATGGGCTTTTAGCCATCCAGGCAGCAGCTTGAATTGCTTCTCTGAGACAATGGACCGCTTTCACAAACTTCATTGGGCTAAACAGCCATTTGCACTCCTCGGTCCAACCCGGCCGGCCCAGGAGCTCGCCCGGCCCGCGATAATTTCCACAAGTGATAGGCTTATCGCTCTCCACCATTTGCACTCCTCGGACAAACATCGCATTTACTCAAAAAGTGACATAAATTCAGGTACATTTTTCATCCGATTCAGATAGCAAATACTATTTTCCTTACATGCATATGTAAAGATGTGTTTGAGAATATATACTCGTGTGTGTATTTATGTGTGTGTTGTGTACAAAACGCGTTGTATAAAATTATTCGAATTGTATTAAGTTTAAGACACTGGATAAGAGTGTGATTATCCGAAATTTTGGGCAAATTTCTTGCATGATGTATATCCTCTCTTATGCTATTTCTATTTTATTTATGCTTAGACGTGGCATCTCTCCAAAACTCTTCTTTGTGGATCTTTTTCTATGATTCCTCATTAGTGACCCAAAAAGTCCGAAACCTACTATGATACTCCAATTGTGTCAATTCAATCATAAATATTTTGCATTTATGCCAATTCAATCCTTCCGGCAATTTTGGCTAGTGGGTACTGATGTAGATACCAACCGCCGCTGATGTGGCCAGCCATGGCGAGGTTGGCCTCACTGACTCTAGCTGATCGTCGATTCGACTACCGACTAGAAGAAAAAAAAGGGAAAAAAATAAAATACTATCAAAATATTATTAAAAATTGTCCATTGCAGCGCTGGTGTCCACACAAGCTCCGATTGACGTCTCCGTCAGTGCCGGCCAAAGTTGATTGGAAAAACTGAATTGGCATAAATACAAAAATGTTAGGATTAAATGGGCACAATGACAACAGGTTTATGATTTTTTTTTTTTGGTAATTTTCCCTTCCTCATTGCACCATGTATAGCCTTACTCTTGTTATATTGCATACGTTATCCAGTATATGGAGCCAAATTCCATCGAGTCAAATGGTACCAAGTATTCACTTTTTTCTTATGTTATAATTGCTCAAAAAAAAAAAAGGTTAAAAGATTAGATCCTTAAGGAGTTCGAGTTATCAGTAATGAGTTAATGTAACTCGTCTCCATGATTTAGAATAGATACTTGGTGACGAATGCTGTATTTTTCCAAGATTTATATAGTCACACTTTTACCCTCCAGCTAATATCTCTTGTTAGAGGGTGATGTCAAATCACGAATTGATCTCATATCTTATTATGCCACTTTTCTTATATAAGGATGGTTGATATCGATTTAACTCAGTAGTCTAGGTAATTTCGCCACTGTGATTCTTTTGGGCATAGCATTGACAAAATTGTCACAAAAAGGATGATAAGGTTTGATTGATTTGTACCTATGGTCTCAAATGGTGATTGATGGTTATCTTTCATTTTTTTTTTATTATTATAACAAGGAAATCTAGTCATGATGTTAGTACGATGAACATGGGCACGGTTCCACAATAGGTCCATTACAAAGTAGATGAGGCAATCAAAGATGATTTTTAATAATAATTTGTTCATGGGAGTCTTCCATCGTCGCCATCAATTTTCATATCATTAGGAAAATTTTCCATTCGGAGGCACCTTCGCTAGAAGATCGTGAAGCAGTCCTCGTGATGTAGCCTCTATTGGGTGATCTCGGGCTTTTTTTTTTTTATTCCAAAAGTTAGCTCAAAATATGAGACTTTACATCATACTTATAAACTGACCACCAACTCCTTCCACAATTGATGTAGGACAATCCCAACTAGAAAATGGTGAAGATATTCTCATGATGTAGCCTTTATTGGGTGGTCTCAAGCTTCTTTTATCTCAAAAATTAACTCAAAAGTCCTTGTGATGTAGCCTCTATTGAGTGATCTCGGGCTTCTTCTTTTTTTATTCCAAAAGTTAGCTCAAAAGATCAGACTTTATATCATACTTATAAGCTGACCACCAACTCCTTCCACAATTGATGTGGGACAACCCAACTAAAAGATCGTGAAGATATTCTCATGATGTAGCCTTTATTGGGTGGTCTCAGGCTTCTTTTATCTAAAAATTAACTCAAAAGATGAGACTTTCCATCACATTTATAAACTGATCATCAACTCCCGACCATCAACTCCTTCCATAATTGATGTGAGACAATCCCAACAAGCTCTCTCTTACACATCGAGCCCTGCGTCAAAGCAACAATAGCCTGTATCTCTTTTGTGTGACTCTTAAGTCCAAATATATTGGTAACATAGGTTCTGATGTCAGTGTTAAGTGATTTTGAGCCTTTCTCATTTCACAAACTAACTCAAATGACGAGGCTTTTCCTCGCACTTATAAATAAACTAATAACTCCTTTCACAACCAATGTGGGACAACCCTAACAATCTTAGCCAAAATTATTAGTAAGTTTTTTTTTCTTTTATCTTCTTTTTTATTCTAGGTTAAAAGATATACCTCTTATGTTAGAGATGTAGAGGTAGTAGCTGTCAATAACAGAAAAAGAAGCGCAAAATAGCGTATAGAAAGAAAAACAAGAAAAAGAAAACTCGTGATGGCTTTATGAGTTTCTCAATTCTTTGTGCACTAATCTTATGAGAAGATCATCAATTGTATTTCGACTTTCTTGAAAACTATTGAATTCGTAGAGTGCTTTTGCGGAGAGACGTAACCCAAGTTTGGATGAATTTCGATAACAAATTTTTTGGTGTGTTCTCCTAATTTTGTTCTTTTTATCATTATATTTGCTAATATGGGTTGTTTGCTTAGATTATTTTTATGGAATTAGTGCGCAATTCCTAATAGCCTCACTTGACAATCGTGCCGAATCGAAAATGGAGATTTTTTTTCTTGCAATTTGGTCGTCGATATGTAATTAAACTCCTATATTATAGAAATAATTATGATGCTAAATTTCTTCAAGTTGCTTAAGCCCGGATTTGTTCTCTTAAAACCCTATACTAAGAATAAGATTTCTTCTTATTTTTCTTTTCCTTTCCTGTCCTTTTTACACACATCGGAAGAAATCTCTGAAACAAAAAGAAAAAAAAAGGAAAAAAAATTCTAAGGAAAATTCTCTTTTAAATGCAACAGTATTTTTTCATTTAAAAACTGCTGGTAGAAGTCATTGCACAGGCAAATTCGATAAAGCATCTCTAGATGTGTCTAGTTTATCAAATGAAAGTTAAAATAAACATGCAGTGGAATGAGATTCATAGTTCAATCAAACTTTAGTACATAATTTCTCGACATGTTAAAATAGTAAACATCGGTTCAATCTTTTTGGGATAATTATGTGGGTCAGAAAAACTAGTATTATGTAACCATTTTTTTTGTATTTTTTTTGTCAAAAGATTCATTTATTAATCATGATAATACTCGAGAGACTCACATATAATGCTTTCAAGCTTCAAAATAACTACAGAAAAAGAAAATTCCAGAAAGCAAATAGCAAAGTATATTATGTAATTAGAAACACGCTCTTAACCTCAAAAAAGATCCACCACCATAAAATTTCGACGACCGATCACCATATTCAGTGATGACCACATACCAAGAACTCTTATACCAATTGCAACGGCTTGTGGTGTGCGTTTAGGATCAATGTATCCATCACCATTGTTGAGTAATAACACCAACATCGGTATGTTAAAAAAATACAAATCAAATACATGTGAGGAACTCAAATCAATATTCAGATCTAGTTCGGGAAAGTAAAATCTATGGATCTAGACCTAAATCTAAACCGAAAGAAGAAAACAGTCTAATCTTGAAGAGTTTGTAGAATCCCATCACGAACATCATCATTGATGGCTGTCGACTGGACAAATGGCCAAATTAGTTTTCACATTCACCCAAGATCAACTGCAACAAATTATTCACATTCACAAACTCCTAAAACATAGTGAGAGAGAAAAAAAGAAAAAGAATCCAAGCAAAGAAAAAAAAAGTGTTGAACTCCCATAGAAGATCTTCAAATGTTTTTTTTTTTGTATCGAAGGTGTCCGGGCCAGCGTCCGTACGGATCGCGCACCTCGACTAATCCTCCGGGAGGGCTAGCGCAGCATCCCACTGCCACGACCCTTCGCTTAAATAAGATCTTCAAATGTTCGGCGTTTGAATCTGCTAGAAAATTTTTTTAACGATTTTTAAGTGTGCTGGTGAACCTGACTCTTGCTATGTACACACAATTGACTCCCTAATTTGTTTTGTGCGAGCAAATTTCCTAACTTACTCTTTCCACAATAGGATCATTTGTCACCTCCATCCGTTTTGTTGATGTGGGGATGACATAATACATAAGGTTTTACGGCATATGTCACATTAATAAAATGCATAATGAATTGGAGAGGGAGAGGCACCGACCTCCACCCCCTTACAATACCGGCAAAGGCTAACGACCCTCGTTGGAGATTCGATGAGGATTAATTGTCGATCCTCACTAATGTCTAGTGAGGGCAAGGGCCGTCTTTTGGTGGAGGCATCAATCCAGGATGGTGTTGGATGGTGGCGGCGGGTGGTGGCCACGCCATGCATACAGTACGGGCATTGACTTCTACTTGATTTAGGCAAAGGAACATTAGTTTGATTGTGGAAAAAACAAAGACCGGGAAAAGTTGTCAACGACCATTTTTGAATACATTTTCATAAATATCTTACTTAAGTGCTCGAGATAAGATGAGGTTAAAGTAGTCAACGACCATTTTTTTCTTGGTAGGCTATGATTCAAGAATGTGACACGGAAAAAGTGATGACATTCTACGCGTGCTGGCACATATATATGCAAATTTCATGGCTTTCCACATCATTGCGGTACGCAAATTTCAACTTCGGGTGGCTAAACAAAAGTTTTTTTGGGTAAGGAAAGAAGAAAACTAAACAAAAGTTTGATTGGCAAGTAATTCAAAAATGTACATATATTTCTCCACGAGAAGATGTGAAAGCCCCCTTCTTAGTCTTAGGTTATGTAATGGCCCTTATTAGAGAAAATTACCAAAATAATCATAAACATATTGCAATTGTGTCAATTTAGACCTACACTTTTTTTCGTATCAATTAAGTCATAAACCTTTTGCAATAGTGCTAATGCAATCCATTTAGCCGACTGGCGTTGACATGGCAAAATTTTAATAATATTTTTTTTTTTTTATTTTTTCAATAATTTTTTTTCCTTTCCTTTTCTTTTCGTTTCTTTTTCGCTTTGGGACGCAGCCTTCTTCTGGCCTCTAGAAGATGTGAAAGCCCCTTTCTTAGTCTTAGGCTATGTAATGGTCCTTATTAGAGAAAATTACCAAAACAATCATAGACATATTGCAATCGTGTCAATTTAATGCTACACTTTTTTTGTATAAATTAATTCATAAACCTTTTGCAATTATGCTAATGCAGTCCATTTAGCCGACCGTCGTTGATGTGGCAAAATTTTAATAATATTTTTTGGAATTTTTTATATTTTTTCAATAATTTTTTTGCTTTCCTTTTCTTTTCGTTTCTTTTTGGCTTTGGGACGCAGCCTCCTTCTGGCCTCTAGAAGATGTGAAAGCCCCTTTCTTAGTCTTAGGCTAGGTAATGGTCCTTATTAGAGAAAATTACAAAAACAATCATAGACATATTGCAATTGTGTCAATTTAATGCTATCCTTTTTTGTATCAATTAAGTCAAAACCTTTTGCAATAGTGGTAATGCAATCCATTTAGTCCACCGGCATTGATGTGGCAAAATTTTAATAATATTTTTTGTTTTTTTATTTTTCAATAATTTTTTTCCTTTTCTTTTCTTTTCGTTTCTTTTTGGCTTTGGGATGCAGCCTCCTTCCGGCCTCTAGAAGATGTGGAAGCCGCTTTCTTAGTCTTAGGCTATGTAATGGTCCTTACTAGAGAAAATTACCAAAACAATCATACACATCTTGCAATTGTGTCAATTTAATGCAAAATTTTTTGTATATCAGTTAAGTCATAAACCTTTTGCAATAATACTAATACAGTCCATTTAGCCGACTGGTGTTGATGTGGCAAAATTTTATTAATATTTTTTATTTTTATTTTTCAATTTTTTTTTGCCTTTTCTTTTCTTTTCGTTTCTTTTTGGCTTTGGGATGCAGCCTCCTTCTAGCCTCTAGCAAAGTTTAGCCACGAGTGGAGGTTGCTGGCCCTTGCCCAGGGGGCAGCAACCTCCCCTGACCCTAGGCCGATCCTGCCAACCCAAAGCCAAAAGATAAAGAAATAAAATTTAATTTAAAAAATTCAAAAATTCAAAAAATATTAAAATATTATCACAAATTTACCAGGCTAGTGCCGGCCGGTCAAATGGATTGAATTGGCACAATTATAAAATGTTTAGGAATAAATTAGCCAAAAAATAAGTTTATGATTGAATTGACACAATTGTAATATGTTCATAATTTTTTGGTAATTCTCCTGTCATTATTATAAGGCAAAATTCATCATTATATCTAGAATAATTTCTTATGAATTGTCATTTTACCCTTGTAAATAAATTAGTTGTTGATGCTGTTGTTATGTGAAACATAGCTTGCTTCATAAGCATTACCAAGGTGCATCTTGGGGAGCTGTCCTCGATATTGCTAGTCTCGGAATTTTCTAGTTTTTTAATACTTTTTTTTATATAAAATTCAAGAACGAGAAAATATTATTTCAGTGAACACTACTTAAAAAATTAAAAGATCTGACATATCATATTTGTATATATTTTCGACAAGCGTTTATTGTATAGAGGTTTAATTTTAAAACTATAGAGAATAATGAAAACATAAATGCCAATCAAGAAAACATTGTTCAAACAGTCTCGTTTGCTTTTTCTACTGATCAGCCAGCCTCATGGAAATTTGTTAATTTTAGTACTTCTTCTTATCATTTCTTTTAAATTTCTAAATTTAAAATATATATCTGGAATTAATTCACTACAAATAAAAATACAAGATCTTTCGTGTCGATACTTGTTCCTAAGTATGTATGGATCCTGGGAAATTTTGAAGTGTCTATTAATCATGGCAATATTTTTGTTTTATAAATTAACTTCTATTTAGAAATCGATTCTTTTACTTTTTGAGAGAAGTAAATTTTTTTTTATTTTTTCGAGTGGTTTCAAAATTACTTATGAAGTAAAAAATGCTTTAGAAATAGTAAAATGAAGTTATATAACTAAATGAATTACTACTTTGTTAACGTATCAAATGGATTTTTATTTTGGAAATATTATTGTTTTAGAAATTCTATTTCAAAAGAAGATAAATTGTCACTTACAGCAAGACTGTTGAAGTAGGCTCTCTTCCTCTCTCTCTCTCTCTCCTATCAACTTTCGCATGATCTTTGATGCAGCCTTCGAAGAGACTGTCTAATTTATGTTCCTATCCTGTCAAATCATCGTCGACTTTAAAGCAACAAGACAAAACCAGATTCTGCAGAAGAAATGAAGGAAACCGCATTTAGGGCGCGCCAGATTCAGAGACTCTCCCCTTTTTTTACGCCACTTGTTTTCCCATGGCCAGTGGTTTTCCCATGGATTTAAAATTTCCATGTCGCTCTCGTTCTGATTAGCTGCCCTTTTTCCTTTTTTTCTAAATGAATTCTTTTTGGATATGGTTGACATTGTTTGAGGTGTTCTTTTTTCACCACCCTACTATAGCAACGCAGTATACAATAACATTTTGTGTTGGCTGCCAAGGGTTGTTGGGATCGGACAGAATCTGTCTTGAACTGCTCATCATCAATCCCCATATGTTAAATAGCGTGCAGATGCTTTGAGAACTTAGATAATGTTGAAAATTCTCCATAAAATGTTTTATCTTGGCAACCACCGTGATGCTTTGCCCAGGGTCATGAAAAAATTTCTAATAAGAGCCTGAATATGAAGCGAACTTTATTTTAAATGAGGACCTAAAGTGGCTATATCAATTTGAAAAAAGGACATAATCTCATTTGTTGGTCGAGGATATTTTCGTCATTTACTTTTTTATTTTTCTTTTGTGTTTTTGTTTCTTTCTTTCCTTTTTGTGGTAAGTGATCTCATGCAATGGCCGCCCACAAGTGGTGCCCGAAGAGGGTCCGGCCAGCTCTTTCTTGAAAGCCACAATCGAAAAGATCGCCCAGGCGAGTCTGACCCTCACTTAGGACACAATTTTTTGCTAACTCTATCGAATTTGATTAACGAAAAGTGCTCACGTGATTTTTTTAAATATTTTATCTCTCTTACGTGGCGCTAAGGTTATCTAAATCACTAAAACAATGTCGTTTTGATTAGAATCCTAACTTTTGGCCAAAATCTTGATTAAATTAGGTTACAAAAATTCAAAAAAATCTTCCATAGAAAACAAAAGAGAAAAAAAGCCTAATTTATATATATATATATATATATATATATATATATACATATATAAAACACACACAGACACAAAAGAAAACCCAGGCAAGAGGGCTAGGCCCTCTACTTGGGATTGTTGTCCCACTACTCATGGGGCTTTGGCGATGGGCGATGCCTGCGCTTCGGTGAGGGTGGGCCCTCTCCAAAATCGAGAGATGGTCGTACCAAGGCAGGTCTACGTGAGGGTCACCAGCCCTCATGCAAGTCACGGCCATCTCCGATTCTGGCGAGGGCCTCTGGTCGATGGGGTCATTAGCCCTCACCGAGGCATTGGTGACCCCAGCAACCATAGGTGGGAGGGTTGCCAATAGTTTAAATTTTTTTAATTTAGCTTAACTAAAAATCTAGTTAAAAGTATCTTTGGATGAAAATACTTTTGACCAACCAGAATATATAGCCAGTCAAAGAGCTCAAGCTCATTTTTGAAAGAGCCATGATCACTTAAGTTTTTATTTGCAATAAAGTTCACTTCAAGCCCTTATATGAGAAAATGAAGATATTTTAGACTCTTATTTGAAATTTTTTCTCAGATGAATTTAAAAGGTATTAGTTAAAAAGGATAGAGTCCATTGTATGGAAAACAGTTGAATGTATATGGTTATACATATTATGCTTATGGTAGCTACAAAAGCGTGGAGTCGAGGACCTAGCAATTTGGATAACAGGACTATCACAATAAGTATTTTTGGACTGCAAGATTTAAGTCGCTTAGAACTCAAAGGCAAGTGAATTTCTCATTATAATGTAGTTTTTTTTTTAATTCCAAGGAGAGCTAATACTTGTTAGGTACTTTGATCGGATCGTTTGATGGTGAAAGGTAAATTAAAAGTGATGCGGTGGTAGTTTTCGAGGAGCGAAAATACAAAGTGCCTCTAGAGTTACGCGTGTATGTAATTTTGCGGGAAAATTACAAAAAAAAAATTTCAACTTATTGTAATTGTGCTAATTCAATCATAATTTTTTTTTGCCGATTCTACCTTAAACCTTTTGAATTATGTCAATTCAGTTCATCCGACTAATTTGGTTGGCTAGCGCTGATGTGGACGCTGGGCAGCACTAGCCATCTGGTGTAATAATATTTTAATATTTTTTTAAAAAATTATTTCCTTTTTCTCGTTCCCTTTTTTTTCTTTTGTTTTCTTCCTCCTCCTCTTCCTTCTTCTTCTTCATCTGGCTGGCGACCTCGCCTGAGGTGACAGGTAGTTAATTAAGCTTGCCTTACCAACCCTGATCTAGAATCCCATCATCGCTGTGGGATTGATCGCAGCTCGATGAAGGAAATGGAGCGAGTGAAACTTGTTTCCCTTCCTTACCCTCCTACTCGCATCTTTATCAACCTCCGTGATGGATGCGGGCGATACTCGGCTCGCACAGTCAAATTCCCCCTCTGTCGTCCACCAAGAAGATGATCAAGCTGCTCATTTTATTCCCCGAGTAGGATGTCTACGTCATCGATGATAGGGTTTTCTAATTTGGGGATGGTGTCAGGGGATCTTGTTGATGATTTGGTCGGGTAAGGCTCGCCCTCACCAATGGCGGGTGGACAAGCTTTGCTTGAGGTCAGCAGGGTCTCCGGCAACTAGCTGGTGGAAAGAGAGAGAAGAACAAATAAAATAAAAAGGAAAAACACAATTTATATATATATATATATATATGAAAATACTATGTCACCAGATGGCTGGCATCGGATAGCCAAAATTGGTTGGATTGACTGAATTGACACAATTGCAAAAAGCTTATGACTGAATCAGTAAAAAAAATATTTAGAACTGAATTAACACAATTATAATAGTTGTAGGACTATTTTGGTAATTTTTCCTAATTGTGCTAATGTAATGTACAACAACAAGATCCATGCATGACACAGCCCTTAAACTAATAAAGGTGAAAGTCAAATTTTGGTGTGAAAAGTTATGTGTGTCCAACAAAATGGTTAGATATATTAGAAATTCAAGAATTTGATTGGAAAAGCAAATGAATTTAGGAACTTAAAGAGAACTTTTATCGGTTAGGTCCAAATAAACAACCAAGAGGGGCAAGAAAGTACCAAATGATCTCCTATAACCAATCCAATAAAAAAAAATTCTGCTTCTACGCATCATGTAACTAGCAACATAAATTTCGACTTAAAAAAAACTACCAACATAAATAGCGATTACTCGAGAGTTTAAGAGAAGAGAAATTGCAATTAGGATTTGATAAAGGTTCAGCGCATTGCGCCTATGTCGTCTCTTCCAACTATGGGAACCTCCATGGCTCGAGTTCCACTAGCTACATTGAGAGTACAAATACAGGTGTAGAAGCTCCTCCCACGAAAAAGCACACTCTTTTACGGCAACTCCGCTATAGAGATCTAGTACCTAACGAAGCTTTCCAAACTTTGCTCTTACGCCCTGGACGCCGAGCTGAGTAGAACACATTTCCTAAACTATAAACTACACATTTCTAGTGATTACTTGGGGTGAGAAAGAAGAATCGATCGGACCGGACCAAATCAACTAGTTCGGTTTGGTTCGGTTCAGTTCGGTTCCCATGGCATTGATCCGATTTTCGATTCCATGAACTTGAAACCAATAATTTTCGATTTGGTTCTCGGTTCCAAGGGTGGTGAACCGCTCACTTGGACCAGATTGATTTTTTTTTTTTCGTTATTTTTTATTTTAATTCTTACAAAATCTTTAAATAAACCATTTAAACTTTTAGGGTTACTTCTACAGATTGTCGTGGCATGAAAGTAACTTGGTTTATGGCTTTTCTTAAGAATGAAACCATGCAAAGACAGTGGACTAAGCAAGCGTGATTATCCTCACAAAATTTTGGAAGCCTCTTTTGAGGCAGTTTGATTTTTTTTGCGAGCAAGGAGAAGTGTCATGCAACCTCGCCTTGATTGATAATGTTGTGATGCAAAAGAGTGCATCCACCTTAACTGCAATAGAATATGAAAGATGTTTGAATATATGTTTCAAGCAAATGCAACTGGTTCCACTGGACTGCCTTGGACCAATAGTTCTTTCGAACGTATCCAAGTCTACCCCTGTAAAGAATTTCTTCATGGGATCATCTGAAGAGCGGATGTTAGGAGTGACCAATTCCAATCACCTCCAATTCGGACCCCGATTTCAAAAATTGGAAGCCAGTCCCTTCGGTTTGATTTCAATTTTGATGTGGGAACTGAAATGCTCCCAAACCGATCACCCCTAACGATTACAAAGGGTCCTTCACATCTCTCACATAGACAAATGCCTTCTCCCTAAGAACAACCACTCTATACAATCTCTAATTAAAAGACGAGTTCAAAAACCTCTAAAGAACGTCCAGTTTTTCTAGTTTTGTGCTTGTCAACTTTGTCGATTCTATCAAACTTTTAGGAACAATATTTAAATGGTTATCCTCATTCGTCAGGTTGGTTGAGGGCGGCAAAAAGGGATGTCGGAGAAGGAGAGGGCGTTCTCAAAGTCACTGGGAAGGGCGGTGTCCGACATGGACGGGATTGTAAAAGGATGGATAGTCTTACGAGTTTCATTGTTCATTTTTAATTTTAATCATGCAAATCAAACACTCATTTGAATAAGGATCAATCCATCCTATATCCAGATGTCAACAAACATTGGACGGGATAGTGTAAGGATGAATCTATCCTATATCCAGACGTTAACAAGCATTGGATGGGTATCTAAAATCCTATCCAATCTGACATTGTTCTATCTAGCAAAAATGTTCAGATGACAAAATGCAGCCTTGTAGCACTCCAAATTCGAACCTTGCAATTGAATCTGATAGATGTTGTATACATGGAATCTTCCTTAAAAAGTCTCGATAAAATTCTTAAAAAACACTATATCGAAAACCTTGCTTTAGTTTGGGCAGTCAATCAGCTCTTCTAATAATGGCAGGATTTTTTATTGAATCATCTCACCAGCCTTTTGAGCAAATTTGTCAATGATTCTGGGCACTGACAATCTTGGGATATCATAATAAATTGACACGAGACGCTCTTCAATTTTGAAACCCCAACGGTACTCTCAAGTGGAAAAATTATTCAAAAATCCTAAATTTATTGTGCAACACCGAAACTGACATGATCGATTTTTATTATTTTTTTAAAAAAATTTCTGAACTTTTTCTCTCTTGTTTTTTCCTTTCCTTTTCTTTCATGTTTCATTTTTCATTTTTTTTTCCTATTTCCCTTGGTGATGGCTGGTGGAGATCGTCAGCCATAGGCGAGGGTGTCACGGCCTGAGGGAAATAAGGAAAATAAAGAGAAACTAAAAAGGAAAGAAAAGAAAATGCCAAAAAAAATCATGAAATTTTAAAAAAAATTAAAAAAAAGCCCCCGTCAGTAAACGATGATATTTAAAAATTGAAATGAGGATCGTAAAAGGTTTGAGATTTTTCGGACAAAATCCATCCTTGAAAATTACATATTGCAATTTGCAACCGTATGACTGATCGCAACACTTATGCTTGGTTCTGCAGCCCCGCGGTCTGACCG
>JAGVVM010001107.1:0-16831 GCA_019149425.1 Psidium friedrichsthalianum | reverse complement strand
CCGACGTCATTTTCTCTAGTTCGCAAAATAAATTGTTCTCCCGCTATTTATTTAGGTTATACATAATCAAGCCTACCAAGGAACACAATTAGGGCGACGGCAATATCCAAAATCATTTGGAACAAAAACATCAAAGTCCCGATTTGGAGGACGAGCTTGGGGGGTCCATGTTAGGTTAACATCTAATTAAGCCTGATATTTACCTTCACGTCTGCCATCGGAAAAAATAAATTCTTTTCGGGTTGCGACAAAGATGAGAGACCAACTAAAACCTATTATATATATTCTTGACGTCTCAAGAATAGGTTTCAATTACAACTAATCATGATAGACTTCATGTTATCTATATAGGGAGACAAGATAATGAGACAGATCTTACATTAAATGTAATTGAAAGTACAACAAAATGCCCTTACATGTATAGTTATATGATTGCTTTAAGGCATACCCCTAACACATATACCGAAAAGTAAAAAGAAAAATAGGAGGTCTACCGTAAGGAGCACTTATTGGATGGATTCTTAAGAGAAAAGCATCGATATCTCTTGGATCTCCAGGAGCACTTCCCTCAATCGTGAATGGGAAGATGACTCTCGAGAAAATGATGTTGAGGAGCTCTCCAAAAGGATGGTTAATATGAAAGATGAGTTGATAGCCATTGGACATGGAGATGATGAGCATGCCAAAGAACTACTCAAGGAAAGATTTAGAACAAGCTTATTTAAAGAAAAGTAGAAAGGTAAGTTCATGTACCAAGAAGGTCTTACGTCCCCCCCCCCCCACCCTCACCCCAACCCCAACTTGAAAGAGGTTCAATCTTAGCGGGACCTCTGTCTCTCCACCATCAGATGTCTTGGCTACTGTTTATCCGGATGTACCGGGATCTGAAAGTGTCCCTGGATCCCCAATATTGAAGTATCTGTTCAAGCTTGAGAGGACCATTATTTGCCTGAACTGCTACAACCCATCTAATGCCATTCATGAGCCTTCCCCTTCCTTATTTGGTTCAAGAACACAAGTGTACCATACCAAATGAGTTTTCTTTATGTAAGCGCATGACACACCTAATTCTATTTCTACTGCTGTTTTTCTGAATATATCTTCGTCTTAAGAGGCCCTTATCAATGGAACTAATGTTATTCAACTCTATTGTGCCTATATTATTTATATTACCATATCTTTTTTATTGATAATGAAAAGGAGAGAATGGTTATATAAAATATATGGTTCACATAGCTTGTTCACAAACATTTTACAGGTGTAAAATGGAATCAATTTCCAAATGGCTAAGGGAAGCATAGAAATAGGGTGAGCCGAGGGCAAGTCCAGAGACAAAATATTTTCTTTGCAGATGTTGTCACGCCCCAATCCCACGAGCCTCGCGACACCCCTGTCATACCTATATGATCGAATAGTTCACGAAAACGATGGCCAAGAAACTCGCCGTAACCAAAAGACCTCAGAGTTCCTCAGGCAACAAAACAAGCTTTTTTCAATCACATATACAAAAGGGATAGGATAGGAAGACAAATTAAACATTTACAGCAAGTCAAGCCTTATGTTACACCTCATATACAATATTCACATACAACCAATAGAATGACGTCGCCTATACATAAATCAAAACTTCAGTCACCCTACTCCATACATCCAGGCTATATACATGTGGGGTTGCCACTACCTTCTTCCCACATCTACCATACAGTACTCTTATATTTGTATGTACATCCTTCCATCTGGTCCCAAAAATGATTGAGTCGCAGTCTCAATTTCCTTTGGAATCCCCTGCCTTATCAGTATTGCATTCATTGCGAGGGTCGGGGTTTTGAAATTAGGGAAATCACCTATGAGAACAAATCTTAGCAAGCTAACCCCTAATCCTCTCCTTAGGACGCCAAACAACCCAGACCAAACTTTCAGGTCCCAACTCAGGTACTCAAAATCACTAGGCCAGATTCGATTACCTCAAAACAGTTCAAATTTAGAAAACTTGCCACAGAGTGACCAAGCAAGTAAACCATTTATAACAGGTCCAATCCAAGACCACATAAAGTCCAGATAACACAAAAGTAACACGACCAGTTAATAGCTCAATAAAGACAATTAAACTTTCAATTAAAACAATTCCAATCCAGGATGATCATAGCAATCACTCATGCATACACGCTCAATCTGAGCCTCCTTGAAAGCCAATTTGACCCGCGTGTATAAGCACATCAGGTCCGACCCGCGTCGTATAAGCACATCAGGTCCGACCCGGGTCGTATAGGCACATCAGGTCCGACCCGCATTGTATAGGCGCATCAGGTCCAACCGCGTCGTATAGCGCATAAGTCCGACCCACGTCGTAGACGCCTCGGTCTTGCCTTAACCCGCATATGGGACGCCTCAGGTTGGCACCTTATCTCTCCAACTTACCCCACATCAACCGCCTTAGGGCGCACTGTGCCTCGACCTATGTCATATAGGCATCTTAGGTCGACACACTTATTCTCCAATTTCTCGTTCGTATAGGCACATCAGAGCCATCCTCTATGGCTATATTTTATGCCAGTGGCTATATATTACGCCAGGTCACAAATGATATGCAATCACACATACGGAAAACCGTCGCATTCGCCTTTCAGGCAAATAAAAACCAATCAAATTCATTTGGGGAAAAAACGTCGGCCAAGTACGTTAGGCTACATTCCAAACACGTGCCCAAATATTTCAATTCACATGGCCGACACAATGGCCAAACCAATTAATTTGTTTCACGTGCATATTTTTATTAAAAATGCTCAATTTCTCACGTGAAACCCAAAAAGACCAAATAATTAGTTCCAAATATTCGTGGGAATATCCTCAAATATTATTTTGAATATGAACATGGGCCCCAAATATTTTAAAATAGTAATATAAAATATGCTCGGGCCCCAGTTTTGCGTAAAATGCTCCAAAATATATTTTTCGGTATTCAAACCACACGGGGACCCACAAAACTTGTCATTTTCAAAACAAAATCAAATTGAGCAGCATGTGAACAGTATTTGTGGGTCATGAATAGTGACTTCCAAAATACTATTTGGCCCGGTTTTTGAAATTATTTATTCAAACAGCCTTATTCAAAGCATGGACATCAATATTTCACAATCCACAGCATATTCACAGCTCCACAGAATTAATTTCCTCAAAAATACGCCGATACGGGAAATTTTTTTAAATCGATTTATCACGAATCGGTTCTAGAGCTAATCCATGACAAGCCTAACATCATAAGTGAAGTCTAAAGGTTTAACTTATGTAAACAAAGTTGAAATAGGGCTGAGGATGTGGCTGAAAAGTGACGGTGTCCGGCGGTGCACGACGGCGGTGACGGACGACGACGGATTCCGGTGGATTTAGTTCAAACCGAGGCTATTCAAGGGCTAAATCGAGGCCAAATCAAGCTAGAAAACAAAATTATGACATGAATATGGGTTCTAGGGACAGCCGAGATTGACATATATCAACAGGAACCAAAATAAAAAATCTGAAAATCTGAGACAAATTCGTCGACCGAAATAGCAAAGAAGATTTGAAAGGTCAAACGATCTCGGATCGAACTGACTCAAATTTTTGTGAACTCAAGTTGGCTAGGACCATCACATATCCAAAAATCACAAAAATCCAATAGTTAGAGATTTCGTCGGCGGCCAGTTGAAGTTGGCGGCAGAAATCTGTAATGGAGAGAGAGATTCGAGATCAAGAGAGAGAGAGAAAAGGAAAAGAGATGTACTGGTAGAGAGAGAAAAAGAGAAGAAGAGAGAAAAGTAGATATTATCCCTAGTGTAATTATTGAAATTACTATTCATCGAAAGCGATTTAAAGCTGAACGAATTGACTGATCGTCGGACTATCAGTCAATTTTTTGAACTGAGATAAGGGTTGGGGCCAATATTTTGGTCAAATGTCAAATTGGTCAAAAAGATGGACCAACGAAACATTCTCAGAAATCGTGAAGATTCAGGTCCGATCGGGCTTCAAATGGGACTGATTTAGCTCAACAAAAAAAACGCGATCGGAAAAGCCCCAGAGCGTCATTCGAACAATTTTTTCATGTCTCGCTAAAAATATCCTAACTTATGCCTAGATTCTAGCCAACATTGGGAGAAAGATAAAATTTTTCAATTTTTTCTTTTTTCACTTGGATCTGAGATCAATCTGCCCATTTTACGCCTTCTAGGGCAATATCCAAATTATAACTGTAACACTCATGCGAGAATTGTCCTATTTCCCCCCCCCCCCCCCCCCCCCCCTTGAAACTCAATTAACGACCTCATTCATAAGATGGAACTTTAAATAATTCTCAAAACTAATGGTGTGGCTTTTAGGAGCACGCGTACGACAGGTTGGCATCGACGTGCTTATATCTCATAGCTAGCCTTTCCTTCGGCTTAGTTATCCCGAAGTGATCAGTTTCGAATGACGAGCCCTTCTTAAGCACCTCTATGAAATAACATTCTATATGTACAAATTTCGAAAAAAATGGTTCGGATTTCAAAGCATAGATGGTTTATTCATTGTGATATCTCAAAACATCTGACTCGGCACTAACGCATGTACT
The DNA here is from genome assembly GCA_019149425.1 of Psidium friedrichsthalianum. Classification (NCBI taxonomy): domain Eukaryota; kingdom Viridiplantae; phylum Streptophyta; class Magnoliopsida; order Myrtales; family Myrtaceae; genus Psidium; species Psidium friedrichsthalianum. The sequence continues at coordinate 12,243 of JAGVVM010001107.1, read as the reverse complement.
TGACTGTAAATACGGTCAAAACGTCAAAAGACTCAGTAGTCAATTTCTTTCTCTAGATTCAGTTTCCAATAACACTGTGTCCTTTGGAGACAATCCCCATCACCTGTTATGAAGAATCTATGTCTTATCATTGAAATATCAGACTATGTAGATCTTACAACTATTGCAACTCTATTAAACTATAGTTTACTGTCACATGTGCAGGATCGTGTTATCATCATCACAAGGGGGGGGGGGTGGGGGGCGGAGTTTGTGGTGAAACCATCCCTCATAAAATATTTTGATAATTCTCCAAACTTTATCCTTTGATGTTTGATTTACCTTTGGTATGTAGATGTTTGATATATGAGGATGAGGATCATTTGTGCTACGAGTAAACATTAGTGGAAAATATAAATCTAAAAAATACTATCAACATCTAAAAAGCATTTTGTAAAATTAAGTCGATTAAGAACCCAAAATATTTGTGGTTATTAATGTTTGATATCGGATCTTGAAAGATTAGGTTAGATGAGCTATGTAAAGTCCAAATGTGATGCTATTTAAAAAAGATTGGCTGAAGTAACCAAAGTTCAATGGGAACAAAATTAATGGAAGGATTTTTATCTTCTCGCAAACCAATACAACTGCTCTTTTAGAGTACAAAAGTAACCTATCGACAAGAAAAACTATATGTCAGGCCTTTCTAGAAAGTCCAGTCTAACTGGAAGGAAAACTGCTCTCCGCATTGGATAAGGACAAGGCGTCCCATCCATCTCAAACGATTCTTTGCTTCTCTGAAGTGTTCAAATGGTTAGTATGTTGGAGGCTTAAAAATAGGAGCTCGTAAAGGCAAGACAAAATCAACCATTCGAAGGGATTGAATACCAAAGTGCTAAAGAAGTGACTCTAGTTTAAGCGTTAACCAAGGAAATATTTTGTGATCATTTGTAGCCTTGTAATCATGTAAATGAAGTGTACATTCTAAGTAGTGAGGTTTATCAAGTAGTAGATCGATTATATGACAAGGATTCAGCTCGGTGTACTATTGTAACGTGATGAAGCAGTTTACTAGTGCATTCCAGCCCAGTTGGGGCTGTAGTGTGCGAACAGCATGGACGTGGGATCTAATCTTTCTAAGGTCATTATTTGTTTGACACACTCAGATCTGTTGCACGAAACATTGCTCACTCGATCTTTTTTCTTATCACATACTGTTTTTACTTGTTTCAAACAAGTTTCGAAACAACTTAGTCAGAACCCTTTTAGGTTGCATTTTAGCTCCCTCAAACTGGTTTCTTCGATCTCCTTCGAAAGATCTACCATTAGCTCAATGGAGGACTTTCAAGGAGAACTTTCTATTAATCGGTGCGGCAGCAAAGAGGAACCACGTTAGATCCAAGTGTAGTTAGTGCTGGAGGGATGATTTGCTTTCTTTCTCTGTAATCTATTTTGGTTTTAGCTTTTCCATGAACTCTCTATACAAGGCATCAAACTCCTCTTATGATTTGATCACCATGGGAGGGATGGCAATCCCTTCTAAGGGCAGAGAGAACTCAAGAGTGCAAGTTTGAGACACCTCTTTATTTACTTTCATGGCCAAGGATTGCGGAGTACTCATAGTAGGTGGGGCAAGAACTGACTGAGATGTTGTGCTAGCTGAAATAGTGCCTCTTGGCTCACTTCCTATCTGAATAATCAGAGCTGATTCTTCGATAGCGTTCGTGCGATCAACATTCGAAGGACCAATAGCCTTACCTTTTGCCTTGCTTACTCAAGTAAACTTGCGAGGACCTATGGATGGAGGTTGTGTGTGTGTGTGTGTGTGTGTGTGTGTGTGTGTGAGAGAGAGAGAGAGAGAGGAATAGATGAAGTTAAGGAGAAGAGTGCAGTTTAAAAAGAAAAAGTAAGGAGCGGTTGAGAACGTAGTGATGATGGAAAGGTGAACATGCTTCGTATAGATAGACACACACAAGCACACATGATCTCTAACAAGAGATAACGGTAATAATTCAAAAAAAATTAATAAAAATCAGAAGATAAATGTAACAACCAAAAAATCACATCAACGGTCATCTTAATAAATATTTGATAGAATGGTTAGATTTTACATTTTCTGATACACTATAACGGGAACCTTTTCAAGAGATTAGGCTTACATGATCCTTAGAATGAAGCAAAGATCTAGTTACCTAATCTTTTGTGATATTACAGATCTTTGCCAATTAGACTTGTTATTCATGAGGATTAGAGATTCCCAATTCTCCTTTGATAAATTCAAATGCTTATTTGTTTACAGGCTTTGTGAGATATCAGCCAGCTAATGTTTTAAGTCGATAAAGTGTATGCATACATCATCGTTGTTCACGTGATCTTTAATAAAGTGATGTTTTACTTCAATGTGCTTTCCTCTTGATTGCAATATAGGATTTTTGGTAAGGTTTATAGCACTTATATTGTCACAGTAGATATGAATATTTGAATTTTGTTTCTCAAAGTCACTAAGTTGCTGTTTCATCTAAAGAAGTTGTGCATAATAGCTCCCCAGTACAATGTACTTAGCTTTAGTGGTTGAGAGAGCAACTAAGTTTTATTTCTTTGAAAACTAATATATCAACATGTTTCCCATCAATTGACATTACCATATGTACTTTTTTTTTATTGATTTTACAATTTACATAACCAGCATTTGAATATCCCAATAAATCAAAACTTGAAGCATTAGGATACGATAACCCGTCTTAGGTGATGAACCAACATACCCGATGACTCGTTTGGATTAGATTGGAATTGTGCACATAGACACGCAACAAACAAATATCTGATCGAGAAGAAGTTAAGTATAGTAGTGATCCTATCATGCTTCTATAGTGTTTGGAATCAACGGACATACCTTTTCATCCTTGTCCAATTTAATAGATGTGGCCATAGGTGTTTCAATAAATTTGCATCCTTCCAACCAAACCCTTTCATTAGATCTTTTGTGTACTTTTCTTGGTGAATGAAAGTGCCAACTCTTGTTTGCTTTATTTGAAGTCCAAGGAAGAAATTCATCTTCCCCTCATGCTCATCTCGAATTCACTTGTCATTACTTTGGCAAAGTCCTTGCAAAGATTTTTCATTAGTAGAGGCAAAGATTATGTCACCGACATAAATCTAAGTTGATGTCACGACCCGAAAGAAATTTTATTTACTTATTTTTTGATCGGGCAAATGGATTATCAGGTTAATTAAATTAACGAACCTAACGCGGACTCTCCCAAGCCCTCCCGAATCGCAATTTTGGTTTTTGTTTAAATGATTTAAAATTTGGAGTCGCCACTAATCGTTTCTTGGTAGGTCGATAGAAACCTAAATAAATTAGCGAGAGAACTAATTTATTTCTGCGAACTAGAGAAAATGAGTTCGGGGACTTGGTTACGCTAGATTACTCTAACGCCCTTTCGGTATCATTTTCTTTTATGAAAATCATTTGGGATGATTGGGAAAAGTTTGGGTCAAACTGACCAGAAGGGAAAATGGTCATTTCTCATGTATCGGAAATGGAAACAAGTCAAACCAGTTGGATGTCGTCATTCCTTATTTCCCGCAATTTTCTGAGAACTTTTCTGAATTATTTTTCTGATTTTCTAGAGACAATTTACCCATGAGGGGTATTATCGTCATTTTGAGAAGTTCAGGGAGGGAAATCATCAAAAATAGGATTGGCCAGTCGAAATGGCCAGTGGCCCGTTTTTCCTTTTTTGAGATTTTTTCTAAATTTTCTGAAATTTTTCGAGACAATTTACTCATGAGGGGCAAAATCATCATTTCGAAAAGATTAGAAAGGGAAATCATCAAAAATGGGATAGGCCAGTTGAAATGGCTCGTTTCCTAGTTTTTGGGATTTTTCCTGGAATTTTTTCGAGATTTTTCAAGACAATTTGCCCATAAGGCAAAATCGTCATTTTTGAAAAGATCAGGAAGGAAATTCATCAAAAATGGGATTTGGCCAGTCGAAATGGCACGTTTCCTAATTTTTTGATTTTTTTGAATTTTCTAGATTTTTCTAGGAATTTATATATATATATATATATATATATATATATGAGTTTTTTAAGGAATTTCCCCCTCTTTTATTGCTTTTTTTGAATTTTGAATTTAATTAATTTATTGATATTTTAAATATATTTTATTTCAGAGATAATGTTCTGGCTGGGCTTCGAAGCCCGACCTGGACGAGGCCAACCCAAACCGCGGTTTGCTTCTAAGCGGACTAGGCTCGGCCAATGGGCCTAGTCAAAACTAACTAGGCCCAAGCTCCAATTCTTTCACTTAAAATAAAAATGGGCCCCGTCAAGCCCAAATTATCAAAACAGATCAAGACAGGGCCCACTCATAGTCTTTCCCTTTATCAACAAAATGAGCCCAAAACCCTTAGCCTGAAACACAATTTCCCTTAGCCCAAGCTCGAAAGGCATTAGACTGATCCAAAAACGCAAGTAAACCCAGGTGAATGCATATAAACAACGATGTTAAAATGAAGAAGGAGACTCTAAGCCTGCAAGATATAGCAGATGAAGCTACGGAGTTCAACAGGCATCTATCTCATTGACTTGTCAAGCAACAAAAGCGCACTTAAATAAAAAAAATCATTCGACATCAACTTAACTTTATGTGAACTGACAAGGGTAATGGCTGACAATACTTTAGTGCAGACATATATTGGACATTTCGAATCCAGATACCCATAGAGCAAACTTGAAGGAAGGGTAACACTTACGTATTGCCCTGAGTGAGGCTGGAGCTGGACGCAACTTCTAGCATCAACAAGGCTCTCACTTTCCCGGCGGTTAAAAGATGATCCAAAGGGCTCGGGAAGTTCGTTGTGACTTCAAGAAGCTTGGAGAACAGATTTAAAGCTTTGCTTTGCGTCAGGAAGCCTAATGAAGCTCGCGAAGCTTTGAGATGAGCGTCAATAATGGCGGGCTCACAAGACCCTAGCAAAGCTCCTCTTCTGGGTTAAGTCAAAGCGCTTCTCTTCCCCACAGATACCGCTGCAAATGAGATTCCAGCAGCAAGAATAACTCCTGCTCCAAACGATCCCTCCCGGGAGTAGACCTCTTCTTCTCTTTGCTCTGTAACTTTCACCGAGAGTGCCCTGAAGTTTGGTAAGAGGAGAGCAAGAGGTAGAAAGCGCTTAAGGTGACAGAACCTATGTGAAAAGTAGATCGCTGCCGCTTGTTTTTTTTTCCCCCTAACAATTTCTAATAGAGATACTTAAGCAGAAAGGCCGGAAAAGATGACAAATTGATGTGGGTAATTGAGGCCGCCATTTTTGGATATCTTTGTGACGACGCAAGTCCTAAGGTGCAGAAGTTCATGAAAGCCTATAAACAAACTGCAACAGGGACCCGGAAATGGGAAGGGGAAGATGGTTTGTGATGACATGGTCAGAAGCCTGCACAGGAGTTCTCAAGCAGAGCGGGACGAGAGCGACCGAGGGGTATGCAAACCTACCATGGCGGTAGAAAGTAAGGAACAACAAGCATTTTATGCTGGATGAACAAAGCGTTTTCATTTTCTTTTTTTTTTTTCGGACGGTGGCATCTGATCGAGATTGCCAACTATCAACACTTCGCTGATGCCCCTCTTTAGAAATGCCCATGAAGCTTCCAGGGCCTCTCACAATGCCGATGCAGACTCTAATCGCCCGACAGTGAGATGGTCAAATACCCCATCCCCCCTCTTTACCAGAGCGGAGGGAAATGCTAAAGAGCCAGGCGTCCCCAGGCGCCCCTAGCCTACCCGCCCCGATCATTCGTCCCCACCAGTGGACGCTCCCTTTTAGTTTCTAATCCCATCTCTGTTTCTGTTTCTTTTCTTTTTACACCGAAAGAATCCCTAACCATCATTTTTTTGCCGAAAAGTTTTTTACGAAAGCTCTTCTTTTTCTTTTTGGTGACCCCTAGATGCCGTCCGGCGAGAGTGATGCCTTCCCCTTTTCTTTTCATGGAATCCCCATCATTTGGATTTCCGAGCTCTATCATCAGTGCTTGCCATCCCTGTGCCACCGAAAGTGCCCTATCCTCTTGAAACCAGTTCCGGCATATACATCTCCATCTGTTATGCCCATCATGGCTTTCTATCTCATAATACCTGAAAGATTGATCGAACGCATTGATCTCGGGAGCCATGAACCCGTCATTCGACGCCTTTTTTTGGCATTGCGAATCCACCATCAAGCACCAGATCATTGGTGATGGCCAGAGTCTGATGTTCCTCTTCTTGGGGCACCATTCTCAATCTGCTCAATAAGGATAATCATCTTGCTCCTCGTCGTCATTGTCGTCTTCTTCTTCTTCTCAAAAACAGGGGCACGCAGAACCTCCACGGTTTAAGTAGCCCTTCTAAAAAACAGAGTCCAAATTTTTTTAGTTCCCTGCCCCCAATGCTCAAGGCCTGTTCGTCAAAGTACCCCCTTGTTTTCCTCCTTGTCTTTTTTTAGTGCACTCAATTGTTATGCATCATCATGCGCTCCCCACTCACCCTCTAAACTTTTCATCATAGCGTCCACGTGATCTGCCCTTTCTTTGTCCCTGGCCCCAGTTTTCTCCACAATGCCCCGAGTCTCCAACGGTGTAAGCAGGAGATTCCATGCTCCACTCTACCTTTTTTCTTTCTTTACCGTTTATCATGATGTTGTCTCTTCTTTTGGCGCCCTTGAGTAGAGAGGAAGAGGTCCCTATGCACTGCTGTTCAACGGCATGCACAAGTCGGTCGACAATGGCATTTCTTCAGATGAGGAAAACATACGTCAAATCCAATTTGGGATGTTTTGCCTCTGCATGTCCTCTGCACTTAACCTCTGTCGTAGTGCAAATGCAAGTCAGAGAACTATCTTCGTTTCTTCCAGTGATCAATTTTGCTTAACCCATGCAGCCAATCCCTCTCCAACACGTGGATTTTGATTGGGAAACTCCCTACTAGGATACATTTCATCACGTGCATAAGGCATGACCCAAAGGTTATGCTGTAAGAACGCGGCTCCTCTCAAGAATTTTGCCTCGGAACCAGCTAAAGGTAAGTAATTTGAGCCAGGTAATAGCTCGTATCCTGTAAGCTACCCCGTCCTATTTGACCGTTCTTGTATTTCTGATAATCCAGTGTAACTTAGATAAAAAATTACAGTCTCGCATAGCTCGCATTTCAGACCTGAGGAGCTCCTCCTCAGCATAGAAAGCATTATTATGAACATTCTCTTTACCAGGTTCCTCAACTTTGACATTGACTTCAACAACCTGATTGAAGGTTTCACCAGGCTTACAATCAACTGCCATGTCCATCTGAGCCACAAAGAAATGTTGATGAACAAGGGTATAGAGCCCAGATGCAATGGCGGTGCCATATTTTCGAGTTTCTCCAGGCTGCAATGCCCCAAGACCGAGAATACCAGTAAGTTTAACCTCTGCTTCAATTTTTCCATCTTGATAGAAGTGCCAGAAAAGTCCATACTCATAGTTCGCCATAGTACAAATGAGAGATACTGTTAGCTTACTGGATCTCCGAACTTCTGCTAAACCCGTTCTCCAGTCTTGATGCTTCCACAGGATCCCATGATCCTCTTCATGCAAACAAACATGGTTTTTAATTGTTTCTACACTTCCAGTAAATTCGTAAAATGTGTGTCAAAGTACTTTATGTAGCCCAAACAATCGCAACCCTTTTAAAGAGAATGTGCATTTTTCCCCGGACCATCTTCTTCAGCATCAAATGTGTTCTTTTTGTAATGAGGATCATTGGGATCTCCATAAGGCACTACCATCTCAACAAAGCTTAACCTGTGAGTCACAGGTCTCCGGCCTCGGTTACCATCAACATATGCAACAGAATGTATTACTAAGCCCTCTCTTGGCGTGAATCCAATTCTGAAGTTCCTCTTTTGCCATTGAACAAAATGACCATTGATACGAAACCTTGGGCCTTCAGGCTGAATGATTTGTAAGGGCTTCGCAAAGCACTAACTCCAAGTGTGATGAAAATATACAGGTTAAGCATCATAATGTTCTTCACCTACATATCTCTTGTAGAACCTAATCCATAATGCATCAACCAAAAGGTATATGTGAGCTATCAGCATCCAATGCGTCGAAGGAGTGGGACCATGATCTTCTGGAATTCAACCAAACTAGTCATATCTAAAACCTCTTCTAGCTCACTCAAGAACATCAACTCCTTCTGGCTGTTTGTCAGGGGCCAATACCAATAGGCCCTTGATCCCTTCACTGGCCATTTGTTACCACTTGACTATAGAAAGTTTTAACGCGTTGAGCTCCAGATACATCCATCGTGTTGACAAAATAGCCAGCATCTGTAAGGCATTTGACTTTGGCACTTGCAGGTGTGATAGCTTGAAATCGATCACAATGCAGTACAGACAAACGCTTAAAATGATAAATTGAATTCGGAAAATCGAACGCAACAACGAAAAATGCACCATCAACCCATTGAAAAATTTGGACCCTTAGAGGACAATGTCATGACTCCATAATGTAAAAATCGAAAATTATAGAGCTAGAATGCATTTTCTATAATTTTTTCAATTAATCTGAAAATGAGATTAACAAAGTAATTCCCGACTTCAGATTAATCTTCATAGATTTTCTTTAGCCAAAATGAAGAAAAAATTAAAAGAAAAATACTATCTTTTCATATTTTTGTGGCCTCAAATGTTATTTTTCCCAAATTTTCAAATATTTTTTATTTTTCAAAAATATTAAAAAATACAAAAAATATGAAAAATTATTTTTTGTTGAAAAATGGTTCCTTAGACGTGGCCAAGGCCTTCAAAGTAGATTTTTCAATTTTTCTCATTTTTCTTGATTTTCTCTGAATTTTCGAAAATAAAATGCTGAAAAATGCTGAAAATATGAAAAATCATTTTTTGTTCAAAGATGGTTTCCTAGACTTAGCCAAGGTCCCCAAAATTGATTTTTTAATTTTATGAATTTTTATGACTTTTTCATTAATTTTAAAAGAGAAAAGGTGATTAAAAATCAAGTGTCAACAGTTGACATTATGTTTTTACCTTTTTTCTTGATAAACAATGTAGTATCAACTTTACCCTTTTCAAGTTATGTTCAAGAAGGAAAAAATTTAATCTTTCGTACCAAGCTCTAGGGGCTTGCTTCAAACCGTAGAGAGCCTTCTTCAATTGATAAACATCGTTTGAATATGAAGGATCTTCAAAACCTAGTGATTGCTCAACAAAAACCTTTTCTTTGATGTAGCCATTGAAAAAGGTACTTTTCACATCCATTTGATACAATGTAAAATCATAATGACAAGCATAAGTAAGCAGAAGTCGAATAGCTTCTAAGCAACAGAAGCATGCGTTTCATCATAATCTATGCTTTCTTGTTGTGAGTAACCTTTAGCTGCTAACTTGGCTTTGTTTCTTACCACATTACCTTAATTGTCCATTTTGTTGCAAAAAACCTATTTTGTGCCAATGATTTGTTGATCTTTAGGTCGCGAAACCAATTCCCATACATCGTTGATTTGGAATTGGCACACTCATTTTGCATTGTCTCAATCTAAGTTTCATCTATGATTGTTTCATCAACTTCTTTAGACTCAATTTAAAGATCAAGGCTAGGGAGTTCAACATATCTTCGATTGAAAATCTTGTATTGATTCCAATTTTTCTAATGACCTAATCTTTGGGATGATCAATCTTGAACTTCCAATCCGTAGAATGTTGACTTGAACTTGAAGGATTAGTAGTGTGTTATTGTAGTAGCTGTTGAACATTTGCTGGAGCGGATGTTTGGAAATCCATCTACTATTCAATTCCTTGAACACCCTTCAACTCATCTTTGAATTTGACATTGATGGTTTCTTCCACAACTTGCGAATCTTTATTAAACACGTGGTAAGCTTTGCTACTTGTAGAGTAGCCAAGAAAGGTACATTCACTTGATTTCGAATCAAACTTCCTAATGTTGTCATCGGCATTCTTGAAAATATAGCATTTGTATCTGAAGACATTGAAGTATGATAGGAAGGGCTTCCTTCCTTTAAAGATCTCATAAGATGTCTTTTTCCATCATTGGTTGGAGGATAGCTCTATTTATGATGTAAGATGCAGTAGCAAAGCTTCAGCCCAAAAGTAGGTGGAAACCCCACTTTCAATCATCATGGTCCTACCCATCTCTTGGAGAGATTGATTTTTTCTTTCTGTGACTCCATTCTATTGTGGAGTATAAGGAGTAGAGAAGTTGTGCTCAATTCCATTCTCGTCACAAAGGTATGCAAAACTTTGATTTTGAAATTCTCCTCCATGATTAGTTCTACTAACTATGATCCCATAACTCTTTCATTCTGCACTTTTCTAACAAGTTTCTCAAAGGAGTGAAAATTTTCATGCTCATGAGTTAGAAAAATCACCAATGGGAAACATGAGTAATCATCAATAACCATTGGGCTGTATTTTCTTCCTCCTAGACTTGTAGTTCTAGTGAGACCAAACAAATCCCCATGAAGCAATTGTAGAGGTCTATTCGTAGCAATATTATTTATAGATTTGATAGAAGATGTGACCTATTTTCCTAGGGAGCATGCATTGCAGGAGTCACTTTTACCGTAGTTGATCTTTGGTAGACCACATACCAGATCTTTTGACGTGATCTTGAAAATGTGCTTTACGTTGATATGGCCTAGCTTCTTGTGTCATAGATCACATTCTTCTCTGATAGACATCAGACACTACATTTCATCAAGTTTAACATTTAGCAAATGAATGTCACTATGTCTCTTACTTGTGAAAGATTGGGTAAGATCCTAGCTAGTGCCAATGCACAAGCCTTCTTCGAAGTTGATTTTCTAGGCTTTATCACACAATTGACTTATGTTGAAAAGGTTATATCTGTTGAGTCTAGCAATATCACCTAGAGGGGGGGTGAATAGGTGATTTAAAACAATTTTGAAGATAAGATGCGGAATTAAAAGTCAAATCAAAATGTATGCAGAATCTGAATCTAAACAAGTGTATTTAGTGATTCTGATCGTGAACAATTTATGAATTTGAATGTAAATATTCAACTCTGAGCATGCAGATTTTTAATGCTAACGCTGGCGTGCAAAACACAAAGATCAGAGTTATGAGATAGAGAATCTTGCACACAACAGTTATAGTGGTTCGGCTTATATCAAGCCTACGTCCACTCTCCCACGCTGACAGCCGATAGGCTGATTTCCACTATGTATAAATGAGAATTACAAGAATTTGTATGCTTCTCACACGAAGAACAGAATAGCCTCTCAACACATGTAAGTGGTGTCTCTCGTGTACAAGAGAATAGTCGCAAGTATGAATCGCTCAAAGCTTTGGAATTTTCAGTTCGTCTCTATACACAATCGTCTTCGTTGATCCTCTTTTATACTCCTCTAACCTTGAACTAGCCGTTGGTCAAGGTGTCCCAAGGATCGCTCCTCAATCATTGATTAATCGTCATCAATCTTGATTGACGGAGATTGTATCAGAGAAGATCTTCTAGCCGTTGTAGCAGAGTTTGAACGCTTCAGGGTCAGTCGCCCATACAACTGAGACTTCAGCTTTCCATAAGTAGAGTCAATCCAATCTTCAATATTCTTTGTATATGGAAGGTGTCATCCAACTGTAGATATTCTCCTGATTTGATGGGACAAGAATCCGGTCAGTCAAATCACACAAACTTCCATAGATATCCTAGCCATCTCGGAAACCTGCCATACGTGGGTCTTCAGAGTCTCTTATAAGACTGAGTCTGAAATTGTGTCTGAACATATTTCAGAGTCAGTTTACAACTGAAGTTCCTCTGATTCACTTCAGAGTTAAGTAGCGATTTTTGCTTCTGGAGGATCCTTGCTGACGAGTCACAAAATCTTCTAGCCCATAAGTATTCAGATGCAACTTCCTTGAAGTCTTTAAACGGAACTCTTCTTCATCTGAAGGCTTCAGAGACAACGCTCTTCCTTCTGACATATTCAGAGGCAGTTCCTCTTTTATCTGAACACTTTTACTTCTACAGACTTAGAAGTAGATATATGACATCTCTCTCTTGAATCTGAACATCAGATCTGGATTCATATGAGCTTCTTTTCAACAAACTCATCTCTGCAAAAGCAATTTCAATATATTAACTTAATTCCAAAATGGAAAAGGAAAGTTTTGTCAGAGTCAAAACATTCAGAGAGACAAACTTCCTCAACAATATCCAAGTGCTTAGACCAATGAAGCATCTT
>JAGVVM010001106.1:0-14343 GCA_019149425.1 Psidium friedrichsthalianum | reverse complement strand
GGTTAATATTAGACGTTTCCATCATTTGGAAGGATATGTATGTGTATCTGTTTATGGTTTAGTAGCAAGCCCTGATGTTTGTAATCAAGGAACTTCTTGAGCTTGTACATATGGATATACATGTTTATTATCAGGTGAATTCTGATTAAATTGAGGCTGCGTTCTTTTGAAAAAGGAACGGTCGTGTCACAGCCCCCTATTATTGTGGTTTTGGGGTGTGACATTTATTGGTATTAGAGCATAGGTTATGATTATTATGGGTATAGATATGTGACGTTGTGAGATAGTGTGATAGATTTTAATGCGTTAGCATAAGAGATACCAAGGTATAGTTTTGTTTCATTCTTGGATCCAAGTAGCCATGAGTTCTGACCGAGAGTTACTTGCTACTTTTCGCAATAGCAATACGAGCAAGAGAGCTATTAACTTTAATTCTGAAGATATGTCTCGAGGTTCTAGAGGCAGGCCTTCGACAAAAAGGGAAGAAGAAGATGCAAGAGTTGAATTACAAGAATCACAAGGGGAAAGCCAACACCAAAGGACCCAAGACAATATAGCTAGAATCGTTGAGCCTAGAGGTGATAGAGGCTATACTTTCGCCCAGTTTAGAAAGGTGAATCCACCTACGTATGATGGGAAAACTGATCCTCTTACAACAGAACGTTGGATAGGAAGATAGAGAGGATCTTTAGAGTTGAAGAAGTTCCCGAGGAGAAAAAGGTTGACTTTGCTACTCAATACTTAAAAGGGGAAGCTGAGTATTAGTGGGAGGGAATGAGGTGCGCCCTTGGAGATGATGACACTGCTATTTCTTGGAAGGATTTCAAGGAGACTTTCAATACTCAATTCTTTCCACAGTCATTCTAGGCGCAGATGAAGAATGATTTTTTACATATTTCACAAGGTGACTCTACCGTCCTAGAGTATGCAGGCCGCTTCAACCAGATGAGTAGATTTGCGGGGCATTTGGTTGCTGATGAAGGGAAAAAAATCGAACATTTCGTGAGAGGACTACGGCCTGATATTCGTTTTACACTTGTGTCTTTTTCTTTACCAACATATAAAGACGTGTTGGAGCGAGCAATGAAGATCGAATGTGAGATTTCTAGAGGTGGCACACAAGCTACTCCTCCATATAAGAAGTCAAAGTTTACTCATTTCCAAGAAAAGTCAAGCAAGTGGCAACGCTAGACAGAGAAATATTAGCAATCTCGAAAAAGGGAAGAGTCCAGTTATTCAGGGTCCTTGCACTACATGTGGAAGATATCATGGTGGTCCTTTTTACTGCAAGACTGAAGCCTATTTTATTTGTGGAAACATGAGGGATATGGCACGCGATTGTCCCATTCAGAGGAGTGTAGCTGCGGATAGTAGAGTATGTTTCGTGTGTGGGCAGCTTGGGCATATAGAACGTTCTTGCTCTATGAGGAAGACGGCCTCTTCAGCTGGTCGGCCCCAAGAAAATCAACCAAGACAGAAAATGACCGGAAAAGGTTTTGCTATAATGAAAGAGGATGCAGCGGCTTCTAACATCGTCGTTGCAGGTAATATTTTAGTTGCCTTGTGAAGTACTTATGTATTATTTGACTCTGGTGCTACGGATTCTTTTATTTCTACTAAATTCGCAAAGAAACTCGATGTGCCATCTGACCCTCTTGAATATGAATTGCGAGTTGATACTCCTATTGGTGATTTCTTGATTGCTGATTATATGTTTAAGAGGTACATACTCCGAATTGATGATGTAGAAATGCCTGGAGATTTGGTGTTGTTAGATATACGAGATTTCGATGTCATTTTAGGGATGGACTGACTATCATGACATCATGCTACCGTTGATTGTTATTCAAAAAAAGTTGTCTTTAGACTTCTGAATCAACATGAATTTTCTTTTTCAGGAAGTTGTAAAGACAAATTTTCCAAGACTAATTTCAGCTATGCAAGCAAGGAAGCTTATAAGGAAGGGTTGTTGCGGTTATCTAGCTTGTGTAAAAGACATGAGTAAGGAAGTTGCAAAGCTAGAAAACGTTCTTATTATTAGAGAATTTCCAGATGTGTTTCCTGATGATTTAACCAGCTTACCTCCAGATGGAGAAATTGAATTTTGTATTGAGTTAATACCTGGTATTGCACCTATCTCCAAGGCGCCTTATCGGATGGAACCTGCTGAGTTGAAAGAGTTGAAGACGCAGTTACATGAGCTTTTGGATAAGAGTTTTATTAGATCCAGTGTCTCACCTTGGGGAGCTTCCGTTCTATTTGTGAAAAAGAAATATGGTAGTATGCGGCTTTGCATAGACTACCGAGAACTTAATAAGGTGACGATAAAAAAATAAATATCTTTTGACTCGGATTAATGAATTATTTGATCAACTCTAAGGAGCTCAAGTATTTTCAAAAGTCGATTTCCGCTCTGGATATCATCAGTTAAAGATAAAAGCAGATGATGTGCCAAAGACTACTTTTAGAACAAGGTATGGGCATTATGAGTTTCTTGTTATGCCTTTTGGACTAATGAACGCACATGCTGCTTTCATGGATTTGATGAACAGAATATTCAGGCAATATCTTGATAGATTTATGGTGGTGTTCATTGATGATATTCTTGTGTATTCGAGGAGTTTGGAGGAATACGAGCAGCACTTGAAGCTTGTTTTGCAGACCTTGCGTGAGAAAACGTTGTATTCCAAATTCAGTAAGTGTGACTTCTGGCTTGATCATATTGAGATCTTGGGCCATGTAATCTCGAAGGATGCTATTTCTGTTGATCGGAAGAAAGTTGAAGCAGTTGTTCAGTGGAATCGTTCTGCAAATGTTACTGAAGTGAGAAGTTTTCTCGGTTTAGTAAGTTGTTACAGGCGATTTGTGGAGGGATTCTCCAAAATTGCTAGTCCACTTACTCAACTAACTCAGAAGGGGGTTAAGTTTGTGTGATTAGATCAATGTGAGCGTAGTTTCCAAGAGTTGAAGAGGCGGTTGGTGATAGCTCCTATATTGACCTTAACTTTAGGGATTTGTGGCCTATGCCTCGAGGCAGTTGAAAGTACATGAGAAGAATTATCCCACTCATGATTTGGAGTTAGCGGTGGTTGTGTTTGCTTTAAAAATATGGCGACGCTACTTGTATGGTGAGGAATGCGAAGTTTTTACTTATCACAAAAATTTGAAGTACATCTTCACTTAGAAAGAATTGAACATGAGACAGAGAAGATGGCTAGAGCTCTTGAAGGATTATAACTTGTCTATTAACTATCATCCAGGTAAGGCAAATCTAGTAGTGGATGCCTTGAGTCGAAAATTTTCTGGAAACATGGCAACATTGCTCACTTCTCAGCGACCTATTCTCGAGGATATGAGGAAACTAGAGTTAGAGGTATTGGTGCATCAGCTAGGTGCTCGATTAGCTAATCTTCGAGTGCAGCTAACATTGATTGATAGAATTAAAGATAAACAGAATGATAATTCTCAGCTAGGAAAGATTAAAAAAGGTGTAGAAGCTAGGAAACAACTAGATTCTAGTATCAATGTGGATGGATCATTAAAGTTTCATGGTCGGTTATGTGTTCCCGATGATGCAGGATTGAAAAAGATGTTATTACAGAAAGCTTACACCACTAGATATTCAATTCATCCAGAAAGCACTAAGATGTACAAGGATTTGAGAGAAAATTTCTGGTGGATCAATATAAAGAAAGATATTGTAAAGTATGTTGATCAATGTTTAGCTTGTCAGCAATTAAAGATTGAGCATCAAAAACCAGGTAGACAGCTGCACCCACTTGAGATACCAAAATGGAAGTAGGAGCATGTCACCATGGGACTTCATTGTTGGTTTACCAAGGACACATAGTGGTAAGAATGCTATATGGGTGATTTGGTCTTTTAGTGGAAGACATGTCAAAGCGATATGTGAATGAAATAGTCAAGTTGCATGGGGTTCTGGTGAGCATTATTTTCGATAGGTGTCTGAGGTTTGTGTCCAACTTTTGGTGGAGTTTGCAAGGAGCGTTAGGTATTAAACTCAATTTTAGTACAACTTTTCATCTGCAAACTGATGGACAACTAGAGAGGACGATTCAGATGCTAGAGGATATGCTGCGATCCTGTGTTATTGAATTTGGTGGCTCATGGGATTAGCATTTGCATTATAAAGATGGCTCTTTTTGAAGCTCTATATGGTCGAAAATGCAGGAGTCCTATCTGTTGGGACGATGATGGTAAGAAAAGATAAACTGGTCTTGAGTTCATCCAATAGCCAAAGGAGAAAGTCAAACTTATTCGAGAGCATTTAAAAATAGCTTAAAGCTGTCAGAAAAGCTATGCAGATCTCAAGAGGCGCAACATAGAATTTGATGTGGGAGATCACATATTCTTCAAAGTTTTACTAATGAAGGGTGTTATGAGATTTGACACTCGAGGAAAAGTGAGTCCAAGATATTTGGGACCATTCTTGATATTAGAGAAGATTGGTAAAGTTGCTTATAAACTTGCTTTATCACCAGCATTATTCGAAGTGCATAATGTGTTTCATGTGTCTTAATTGCAGAGATTTGTGCCGAACCCTGAACATGTATTGGATTTCACTCCTTTGAGGCTAAAAGAGAACTTGACAAATGAAAAACAGCCTATTGGGATCGTTGATAGGAAATAACAAATGTTACGACGGTGAACTATTCCCTATGTGAAGATTTAATGGCAGAACCATACAGAAAGAGAGGCTGCTTGGGAGCTCGAGGAGGAGGCGAGACACAAATATGCTCACTTGTTTGAAAGTTAAGGTAAGTTCAGTTACCTAAATTTCGAGGATGAAATTTTTGTAAGCAGGGTAGAATGTAATACGTGCTTTTTATAGGTCAAAAACTTGATCAAGTCAATGGTGGTAAAAAAAATAATAAAATAAAGGATTGAGAAGTCAACAAAGAAAAGAAAGAAAAAGGGGTAGTAACTCCCTCTTCCTCTGCAGCAAAACATATGCAAGAAGAAGAAAAAAAGAAAGCAGAAGTGAAAAAAAGAAAAGGGAGGAAGGAGGAAGAGAGGTTCGAACCACATATCTCACCAAATTATCCTGAGGCCATTTAACAACATTCAGTAAGTACTTGCACCCCTCGTTTCTCTTATTGAAGTAATTTTTAGAGTTAGGGTTTAATTTTAGATCTAGATCGAGTTTGAGTTATTGAGTTCATTTGAGGAGTTTTTATGCTACGTTTTTGCATGATGATGAAAATTTAGCATGTTGTGAAATCATAGGATTTGATGGATCTTAATTTGATGCTCTAGTTTGCCCGAAACAAGATTTTCAATTCTGGTTGCTACAGTATGCGCGCGAACAACATACTTCAAGAGCCGATATCTTCATCTTTTGATCATTTTTTGAGGTTGACCATGCTATGACTTTTGTAGTTTGTTGAATAAGCTTCGTTTGGACTATAAGACAGCTTGAAACGGAGCTCGGTGAAGTGAGTTATGGCCTTATCCATTTTGTAGCGCGGGCTATCCACTATGGACAACAAAGGAAATCCGCTATAAACGAGCTTCCGTTGACGCGCAGTCGTCGTTTTATCGTTAAATAGGTGTAAATTAGTTAAGCCGTCCATTAGAGTGTCATATTACTCATTTTTGATCCATTTTTTTTCGTACTTTTGAATAGGAATTCAGACGTGTCGGCTCGAGTAACCGTCGTATTTTACTTTTGCCTTTGTCTTGTGAGTGATATTAACTCATGTTTTTTTTTGAGAAGGTATAATATGAGTTTTTAATGTAATTTGTTCTTTTGAAAGGAAAGTAAAAGCGATGTTTAGAGTATTTTTGTTGTATAAAACAGGATCAAACATTTACTACTGTTTTATCTATTCAAGATAGTTTGTGATTACTTTGTGCTGCTGAGTTTGAGTTGATGGTAATGTTTATTCTAGTTGAGACAGTTTGTGACAGATTTTTGCTATTGATTAAGTTGAGACTACGTCCTTTCGAAAAAGGGACGGCCGTGTCATAGCCCCATATTATTGTGGGTTTGGGGTGTGACATGAAATTTTGGTTTTTTATAAACTCTAGCAATTCACTTCGTTCGAGGGTTTTGGATGCACTATGATATGGAGAGAGAGTGTAGAGAGGAAGGAGGTAGTATAAGTGGGAACTAAAAAGATAGAATGCTCGCCATTTGTAGGAATCCATTTAATGGATAAGAGTAAAATAAGATTAACTGTTTGTTCTCAAGCCAAAGGCGAGGGTTTTTCAAATAATCAAGTTTACCTTGTCATTCATCTTAGTATGTTTATATAGACGAGCATCGAACAACCCGACAAGTATGGGTGACTCTTCATAGGAAAAAAGACCAATATTTAAGGACATAGGAACTAGAGAAGTTATAAAGTCTTAGAAACTAGAAAATGCATTAAATATCTAGAGAATCCATCTAAACTCTTTGAGAACAATAACATATTTAAGACTCTTTAAAAACTTGGGCTTAAATTCATTCATCTCATTGGTCAGCTTAATAGAAACCTTGTAAGATCAACAAATATTAAATCTTCTAGAAAAACTCCTGATGGTTTATCAGTAGTCTGGGAATCGATACTAAGATTTGTAAGTTGTCTATGAGGAGATTGTTAGTGACTGTAACTCCGTAGTGGAGTTGGTGTTAGAGGAATACTTCGGCGGCAGATGCTTTTGTTGCATGAAAACTCATTTATGAGTTTCCATTTTCTTCATCTTCATAGAAAGATGAAAGAATGGCTACACTGAACATTGCTGAAACAGTATATAGCCTTCAGAAAGTTCAATCTTGTAGGCATTGTCACCAATCCTTTGCAACACTTTGAAAGGACTACCAGTCTTGGGCTTCAACCTTCCGTGTTGACCTCGAGGAAACTTTTCCTTCCTAAGATGAAGCCAAACCAAATCCCCTTCTTGAAGAGCTCCAGGCTTTTGATGCTTATTTGCTTTGTCTCGATACTTAGCATTATACTTGATGATTCTTTCTTGAACTTGCTCATGAAGCTTCTTTAGATAGTCGGCATGTTCTTCAGCACTAAATCCAAAGGATTATTAGGATTTTTCCCATACATGACCTCAAAGGGAATTTTTTTGATTGTTTAGTTGGAAGATCGATTATAAGTGAATTCGGCTTGAGCCAAAGTGTGGTCCCACTATCGCAGGTCACTCCCAATTAAACTCCTTAAAAGATTTCCAAACTTTGATTGACAACTTCGGTTTGTCCATTAGTTTGAGGATGATGGGAAGAGCTAAATTGAAATGTTGTGCCTAGCATCTTCCAAAGTGTGTGTAAAAATGACTGATAAATTTGGAATCTCGATCGGATGTCATCGTCTTTGGAATGCCATGAAGTTTCATGATCTCTTGAAGGTAGAGATTTGCCACATGAGTAGCATCCAAAGTCTTATTACATGGTACAAAGTGTACCATTTTTGGGAACGATCAACAACCAGCATAATGAATCTTTAATCTGTTGAGTTCGAGGAAAACCAAGCACAAAATCAAGGCTCACATCTTCCCAAGGAGCTGTTTGCATTGATAATGGAGTGTACAAACTAATATTTTGAGCATGGCTTTTGGGCAATTTGACAAGTTTGACGCCACTCCACATGCCTCATAACATCTTTATCCATTTGAGGCTAATAAAATTTTCTTTGACAAGAGACTCTCTTGTCTCTTCTAAAATGACTGGCTAGGCCTCCACCATAGGCTTCATTAATAACAGCTTGCGTAGAGAACTCCTTAGTATGCACAAGCAATATTCTTGAAAAGAAATCTATCTTGTAACAAGAATTGCTAGGTTGGATCCTTGGAACAATCTCTCCAAATATTCCCAAAATTCGGATCATCTTCATAAAGCTCTTTGATCAAGTCAAAGCCTAGGACCTTCACTTGCATCGTGGACAGCAAGGAATGCCTATGGATTAAGGCATTAGCCACATGATTAAAAGCTCCAGCTTTACGTTTGATAACAAAAGTGAAAGCTTGTAGAAACTCTACTCACTTGGCATGTCGATTGTTGAGCTTATGTTGCGTATATGATATACTTCAAAGATCATGATCCAAATAGAGAAAGAAACTCCTTGAACAATAAATAATGTTGCCAATGATCCAAGGCACGAACAATGGCATAGAATTATTTATCACAAGCAAAGTAATTCTTGCGGGAATTATTCAACTTCTCACTAAAGAACGCAATCGGCTTTCCTTCTTGGCTAAGGACCGCATCGATTCCATGTTACAAGTATCACATCAGCCTCAAAGACTTTATTAAAATTTGGAAGTATAAGGATTGGAGCCTCGGTTACCTTCTTTTTAAGGAGTTTGAAGCTTTATTGCATCTCTTTAGTCCACTTGAAATCCCCCCCTCCTCTTCAGGCATGCCGTGATAGGAGAAATAATGTTACTAAAATGCATAGTAAATCGACGATAGAATGATGCTAAGCCATGGAAACTCCGAATGTCGTGTATAGAGGTTGGATTCGGCTAGCTTATGACTACCTTTACCTTGCTAGGATCCTTCTTGATGCCTTCTTTGGAGACAACATAGCCTAGAAAGACAAGACCTATAAAGAAGTGACACTTCTTTAAGTTAGCATATAGCTTTTGCTCTTGAAGAACCTTGAAAACTTGTCAAAAATCCTCCAAGTGCTACTTTTGAGTGACCCCATACAATAGAATGTCATCAAACTAGACAACAACAAAGATGCCAATAAATGGTTTGAAGACATAATTCATAAGGTGCATGAAAGTACTAGGAGCATTAGAGAGACCAAAGGCATGACCATCCATTTATAGAGACCATATGCATATTTACAAAACCATATTGAAACTCATTTTATTGAAGCCCGCAACATATCATATGCACAAGGTGGAAAACAAGTTTCATCTTTCAACAAAGCACTATACATATTTACAAAACCATACTGAAACTCATTTCCTTAGTAATATCTAACCAATATATCATTGGTTCAGTCAATTAAGCAATCTCAATAATACAACTATGAATGATCAATCATTGATTAATCTTATCAAATCATGTGTCAACATCCCATTCCATTGATTAATGTCAAATCACATGTCAATGGTCCATTCCATTGACAATTCACATGCCCAAATTTCTTATTATGGTCCCATATAACATCCCATGAAAAGGCGATCAAGATTCCCTTGATTATGTGTGATGGTTTGAATTTCCGTCAGTTAGATTATTAAGCAGAATAGCATTAATCGGTCCTGGATTATGGGTAATTATGAATGGGGGACTAAGTTTAGGTGTGATGGATTAGTGAAACTAGAGTTAATGACGAGCACAACAAAATGAAAGTTGGATTGTTAGTCGCCAATAGTTATATTTGCACTCGAAAGGATCGTACGCACGAAAAATGGACAGATTCGAGCATGAAGCATTTTGGATTAAACCCCCTTTGCCATTGAATCGAGATCCCTTGCCATATGGGCTTAATGTTTGACGGTAACATAGAACAAAATTTAACCGTCCATTTGAATCCAAAGGCCAGGATTTCACCACGTCATTTGAAGGAGGGGAGCTCAAATTTGGACGGGAAACTCGGATTTCCTTAAAGAAAAAAAGAAAACCCAATTTTCTCTCTCCTCAAATGTCGTCTGAAATTTCTTTAAACCCAATTTTCTCTTTCCTCAAATGTTGTTAGAAATTTCCTCTTTCTCTCAAATGCTTGTACCTCCTTCTCCTTTCGCTCTGGTGACGGTCCCCTTCGACGCCAGCCTCCACGAAACTGCTATCGACCGTCCCGACACACCGTTAGTGGCTTAGAGCTTGAGTAGATACCAATCTCTCTCTCCTCATGAACAATTTCTCACGTCATAGCAAGGGGAGTAACTCGGTAAGCTACAGAGGATAAGGCGAGTTGTTCTCTCTAATGCATATTAATTTTTTCAATATATGCTGGGTACGTGTGAGATGCTTAGATTTCCTAGTGGGTTCTTTGATTGAGGTGATTTAGAGTCTGAGCAGAGTTGTTTTATTGGCGAGTGAATTAGTGTTGGCAAAGATTGGGGCTTATGAATCTGTGAAGCGTAGAGTTCTTATAGTTGACTTGAGATTAAAAAATGAAGCGAGTGGCTTTGCTTTCTTTGGTTGGTTTTGGCGTCTCATTTTTTCCCTAGAGTCTATGGTAATGCTGAAGGGAGGAGACCTATTTTCTTCTTTCTTGTCTCGGATTTGTTCTTCGACGACTCTGTATGGATCTCTTAGGTTAGAGGTTGGTGCTGATCGGATCCTCGCTTCTCTTCTTTGGCTCGCTTGGGGGCCAAAGTGTTGCGTTATAATTGTGAAACATCGTCATAATTGTGAAGTTTTTAGGATTTTTCGATTTAACTCATGTCAGCGAATCTGAGACTTTGTTCTACATCTAAATGCATTATGTAAGGTACTAGACTCGAGTATCCATGATAATATCCTTTGCAAGTAGACATCAGTTTGAAAAATGTTCCTCTACACGTGGCCTGTCTAAAATTACATTATTAAGTCGAATCGATGCATTTTGACTATAAATTATGCTATCAAATGTGATCTGCATACATCTTAATCACTAGGCTAATATAATTTTGACGGTACCTCAAGTGATTCGGTCCACCATTCAAATATTCCTGTGTAACCTGCAATTAGCTCTTCATAGATCAAGTTCTGTGATACAAATGCATACTAAATCTCTCGATTGAAGGCTATAATGTGCCAAGTTTTATGACATTGTGACTCTATAGTGAGAATTGTCTCTTATGCTTTCTCTCTCATTCTAGCATCTTTCATAAATGACTTCTAATGAGAGTTGATGCTTTTCTTAGTTTCAAGATAAACTTGCTGAGAGTGATCAAAGCCACAACAGGAATATCAAGCTAATTATTGTTAGTTGGCAGCAGCTGTACAGTTTCGTAAATACTAGTAGAGATAGGCAAGCACTAACTACCTTGCTTAGTACTAGCAGTCAAATTATCCCTTAAATGAGACTCCCTCTCAAATGGATAATGATGGCACAAGGTAATAAATGTCTTGCATGAAATTATGTTAGTTTCTCTCTGTTTTATTGTTTGTTGTCAAGTTTATCGACTAATGACACACTTGTCTACTATTTTTTTGATATTCATCAGGAGTAATGACTGGACTCCATAAATGGGTATGAAATTTAATGCTTGTAGATGAGGCATGGGGAGTTTTGAGTTTTGGAAGATTGTACATTAGGAGAGGTACTAACAAAGGGAAGGATGGTTCCATGACTTCTACATGCTTTTGTTGTGCAAAAGAGGGACACGACAAAAAGAAAATGGTTGGAATAGTAAAAAAAGCCTAGCCTACAAACGAGGATGGACTGCCATGCCAAACGGAAATCAGATTGGTTCAGGGAGCGATAAATATTATGTGTATTATTTTGCCAAAAGCATTCCCATCCACTCCACTTTGCAAAGGGGGCTCACTTGATATGGTCACATAGGCAAATAAGTGATGTCCAAGCTCAGCAAATTGTTTTGGCTGACAATGCATGCCTCACATATAAGAAGCGCATGTCTTATCAAGTGACAGGTTGGGGGCAAAGAAATATTGTTACAGAGGGTTATAAAAAAAAAACTATCTTCACGCTAAATGCGGAGAGACATGAGTTGGAGACGTAGGATGTTATTGAGGTACTTCGAATACGACATATCTTAAACATATCTTTTTTTTTATGTTTACTGATAGTAATGATA
This sequence comes from Psidium friedrichsthalianum, assembly GCA_019149425.1. Classification (NCBI taxonomy): domain Eukaryota; kingdom Viridiplantae; phylum Streptophyta; class Magnoliopsida; order Myrtales; family Myrtaceae; genus Psidium; species Psidium friedrichsthalianum. Next base: position 2,628 of record JAGVVM010001106.1, on the reverse strand, counting down.
AAAACAAATATATTTTGGCAAATTCTAGGATGGGTTAATTTATTATGCCCATTTGGTGATTGTTGTAACCTTTGACACCACATTTTCCACCAGAAAGAGTACAGGGCCACTCGATGTATTTATTGGATTCAATCACCACATAGAGAGCTTGTGATTTTGGGACTGCACTTTTATATAACGTAAACCACGGATTCCGTAAGAGGCTTTTCGAAACATTCTTGGGAGCACAAAAATATAGGGGCCTGCCACAATTTTTATTGATTAAGATACAACAATGACAAAAGCATTACAAAGAGGTGATTCTCGAGAAAGACATGGATTGTTAAATAGTATCTAAATTGTAAAATGCCATAAAAATGGGTTTTGTTTTAAATGAAGAATGGATCTAATTTTTGTGACTGATTTGAAGAAGCGTGTGTATGAATATGTAGGGTGAAAAAATTTGACGAATGCACGGGATTCCTTACTTTCAATATATGAAAGTGACAATGCTTGGCTCAAAAGCATAATGATGAAGAGAAGTGGACTAGATGTATAGGAAAGCACAGTGACTGGGGATACGTAGTACTCAATGAGTGAGAGTTTGAATGAGATTTGAGGATTATCTTACATGTAAATGTAAATCTAAATGGATTTTCAAGAGATTTGCTAAGGTGTTAGATAAGTGGTACAAAAGTGACAAGTTGAGTTTAATTGTAAGGAGAAATTACATGATTTGTGTCATCACATCATTATGTTGCAGCAAGCAGTAAGGTCTATACACCTTTGATGTTTGTAAATCTTTAGACAGAATGGATGGAAAACTTTCCCTAGTTAATAAGGAACGTAAATTAAAATGGGTTGTCTTGCATGAATAATGGTGTAGGCTTATTTTCTATTCAAATGACAAGGTCACGGGTTTCCTAAACAATGAATGGTGAATTATGCATGTAATCATTTTGAAGAGATGGACTGAGTGGAAGCAAGCGATAGCATACTAAAAAGAAGCATGTTGGATACTCATTTATAAATTATGTATACTCTGTAAACCTGGAATCCGAGTTTTGTACGTTTGTCTAATGGGTAACAAAAAAAAAACTATCATTTAGAAAAGTATAGTTTTAGATAGTTTAGATTTTCGAATGGAAAAAAAGTTACGTGGAACCCTTAAGGGATTAGGTGCGACGAAGTTTGTTTCGCTCTGCTGTATTGACTGTTTTAATGTATACAGTGCCAACCAGTGCCTGGGGGAAACTCATACAACTTCTCCTTGCTTTTTCATTTCATTTCTTTTTTTCTAGACAGCTTTCTGTCACTTCATCCTTTTTACGTCCATCTTTCTTCGTGAGGCCCATACATTTTGTAAGGGGACTTGTTCTTCACTTAAGTCTTAACTAAATTTCTTGAGACATACTCTAAGGGCATTCATGAGGAGATTATTTTTTTTATGATGCAAGATCAGCTTCTTCATAAATTCAATCTCTAAATGTTTATGAGCCCTGACTGGCTAGATTCACAAACTCAGGACACACCTCTTTAATATCTATCAGTAGCATCATGGTAAACATTACTTTGAACGAACATATCGAATTTATTAGGATGAAATTTTCAGATAAAATAAATTAGAGCAATAAATGAGGGTAAAAGAAAAGAGTATCGGTTTGGGATTAGGGTTTGCGCTTTGGGCTTCGAGCTTGGGGCTTGAGGGCCTGGGGCATGGGGCTTGGGCTGGGTGGCATGGGGCTTGGGGCCGGGGGCCCGGGGCTTGGGGCTTTGGGGCTTGGGGCATGGGGATGGTGCTGGGATTGGGGCCTGGGGCCTGGGGCCTGCGTTTGGGGTTTAGGCCATGGAGATTGGGATTTAGGGTTTTTTCGGTTTAGATGCTGAGGGTTTTGAGCTTGGGGCTTGGGGCACGGGCGAGCTTGGGGCATGGGGCAATGAGGCATGGGGCATGGCCTAGGGATGGGCTTGGTGCCTGGGGCTTGTGGGCCTGGAAGACTGGGGCCCGTGGCTTAGGCCTGGGGACTGGGGCTTGTGGGTTTGGTGTTTAGGATTTTAGGTTTTTTGGGGTTTAGGGTGGGGGATAGGTTGGGGTTTAGGGTATAGGGGTTTGGGGAGTTAGGGTTGTTGGGGGTTCGGGGTTGGGGTTTAGGCGTTTCAGGGTGGGGGTTGAGGAGTTTTAGGGTTGGAGGGTTTAGGGTTTAGGGTTTAGGGTTTAGGGGTTTAGGGTTTTACGGGTTTAGGGTTAGGGTTAGGGTTTAGGGTTTAGGGTTTAGGGTTTAGGTTTAGGGTTAGGGTTTAGGGTATAGGTTTAGGGTTTAGGGTTTAGGGTTAGGGTTAGGGGTTAGGTTTAGGGTTTGGGTTTAGGGTTTAGGGTTAGGGTGTAGGCTTTAGGCGTTTAGCGGTTTAGGATTTAGGTTAGGTTTAGGGGTTAGGGTTTAGGGTTTAGGGTTTAGGGTTAGTGTTTAGGGTTAGGGTGTAGGGTTAGGGTTTAGGGTGTAGGGTTTAGGGGTTTAGGGTTTAGGTTTAGGGTTGAGGGTTTAGGGGTTTAGGGTTTAGGGTTTAGGGTTTATGGTTAGGGGTTAGGGTTTAGGGGTTAGGGTTTAGGGTTAGGAGTGAGGGTAGGGTTGGGGTTAGGTTTAGGTTAGG